>UELV01082482.1:0-15366 GCA_900490015.1 Megastigmus stigmatizans | reverse complement strand
CTACAAAAACGTATGTATACAAATTTTTATAGAAGTCTATGATGAAATGACTGTTATTTTCCCAAAATATCATTTAGCTGTAATTTTTACAGGTTTGAGCCGCCATTTTGAAAACTGCCATCTTGAATTAATGAATGCCACCATGTGCACTTTATTTGAAATTGTCCATGGACACTTTTTATGAACTTTTCTACCATATTCGACACTGATTTCGGAGTTAAAATATTGATTTTATGAAAAAATATTTTACAAAAATCACGATTTTCCACTGAAAAAGCAAACATAACCTATGAAAATCAGTTTGTAAATTGAAATTGACTTGTCCAAAATTTTTTGCAGATCATTTCACACGTCTTTATAGCAATTGAAAAACACCAAAAAAATTTGTCCGTTTGGGCCTTAACGGGTTAATCTTAATTACTAATTTATGTATCGAACTGAAAATACGTCCGCGGCGCGTCTTTCAACAGGATTCTAATGCTTCCCACATCATTTTTGGTATTGCATATATGTGGGAAACATAGATCCTAAGCTAACAAAATTTTGCTAAACCATTTTTTTTTCACAGTTGCGCCCAGTAACTCATCTATACTTATTAACGTTCCCACACTGCATCGTATTACAATTGGAATGGCGATACGATTCCTGTGTATGCGCGAGAGACACAATTGGAAAGCCATGTAGTTGCAGTTGTTTATCGTTGAATCCTTGTAGCAACTCATGCAAAATTCATAGATACGAAATTTCAATACAATACAAGCACGAGCGCACGCGCGCGCGCGGAACGATCTTAATGTAGTTTTTCATCACGCACCGGCAGCGTGAAAAAGTCCTCAATTGAACTTACGTCACACTTCTATAGGTGTTTTGCTAAACGTTGACTTTGAATTTTCCCCGAGGTTAGCGTGAATAGACGGGATTGTGCACGGACAAGTTAACGCCGCCTGTCACGCTAAACTAACAATTAAGAATTGGCGCTCTCCTCTGCGCTCACAAGGCCTTATTGAAATATCAATAAGATGGTAAAAGCGTGGACATGCGCTTTAAAATGGATTTTTTTTTATTTGCGCGCCTCGGCGATTCTAATTTTTACGTCAAACCCACGAGTTATATTTGTTTGTTGATGTATGTCGAGCGAAGCTGACGCTTGCCATTGAATCGATTATTATACTGGACAGAGCCATCGCAGACTGCACTAATATTTTTTGTTAGAATTTCTTCATTTATTTGATTGAAAAAGACATTTAAGATCAAAGCTACGCGAATATTGCAGTTTTACTCTTAGAAGTAGGGACAGCTATTAATTGTAAAAAAAATCTCGTTTCACATTGCATCCGCTAATATACCTGCAATCGCAGAAGAATTTTATTGAAACACGTGTGAGGAAAATTACTCACACTCTGGGCATTTCGATATCGAAAAAGAAATACTTTTTATTTATGTCAAACGATCACGTAATTTTTCCTCTACTAATATAAATAACTGATTCCGCGCTATAAATCGGACACGACATTCCTTCACAATCGTTTATCATTTTATACGGATGCTTATATAACATTAAAACTATCTTAAAACTATTTGCTCGCCGCGTATGCGAATGTAGGAAAAAAGTTTCGAGCTTCGAAGCTCGATTAAAGGCTTGGCCAATGAAGCGCAGCAAAATCATTCGACGGTATATATATATTTATATATAAAAGTGTGGAGAGCCCCAACGAAAACAAACATCGCACTCGACTCGCCTGCCTTTAATAATTCGTCCACGCGATCCATAGTAAATTTTCTAAAAATACCATTATCACCGAGCGCCGCTAAGTTGATCCAACGTATTTTCCAAACTCATTATGAAGCCTCTGCGTATAGCCTATGCGGATATGCTCGCGCAATTCTCTCTCTCTCTCTCTCTCTCTCTCTATCTCTCGTTTTATTTTTATCGGAAAAATTCTCGTACAACGCTTTGCGCGAGCCAGCGACGCGATCGCGGTCTCATCCCCTCACACGTATATACGGAGTATACTGCTGAACGAAAAATAAAAATGGAAAACTCTCTCGAAGGTCGCTGTGTGTGCGTGTGTATGTTTCCTGAACGGCGCGCGCGCGACGGTTTCTCATCGATTTCCCTCGTGGCCGATGTCTTTTTCACGCACGAGCCCAGCGCTTTTCCCTGCATATACGTGTACACGCGCGTGCGCACGCGTGTGTGTGTATGTATGTGTTTACTGGAAATGTGTGATTAGCGGACCTGCGATGTTACGTCAGGCGTAAAATCGCGCCGCGAATTTCTTTTACGCTCGCGCGGCGGTCGTCTTTTGTGCTATTCTTTCTCTGTCTCTCTCTCTCTCTCTCTCTTTCATGCTCCTGATTTACGACTCGATCGATTCCATTGATAACGTATTAATGCGCCGTGTGGGAAAAACATCGCGTGAAGAGTGGCCGTATAGGTGTGTTGTTTTTATCCGATCGGTGAGATAACGCGCGTGGCAGAGGAGATTGGATGGATATGCGTTTCATTGTAGACTCGGGGATCGTTCGTGTGGGCTTGAAATTTATGTGGAGAGGAGTCGTGTTGTTGCACTGGCGAATAACAACGAAATTTTGCAAATGAATCGTCGTGTCCCGGTGCATCGTGCGAATATCACCTCCGATATTGGGAATCCTTATACGTTTTTCGCACATCCCAGATTGCAGTCTGTATCAATGCAGCATGCGAATCGAAAGCTATTTTTAAATATGTTAATTATTTCCAAGACAGTGGTATAATTCCAATTCCATGCGGAAAAATGTACAATGGGAAAGATGACTTTTTCGGCAATGTTGCTTTTAAACTCCATGGTAGAACCTTAGTCTGCAACTAATTTTATAGAGATCAGTTGGGACGAATACCGAAGGTCAGTCATCCATGGCTGGAGGTCAGCAGTCCTGATAAAGGCGTCATATAGATCGTGATACAATAATTGAGAGATATATAGAGCCGATGGACAGAGAATTGTGCTCTTCGAAAATAAAAATTAAACTCTTTGTGTTTTTTTTTATTGGCGCGAAGCTCGAGCAAATTAGGCCCGCATGACGGTACGCGATTGAGGTCATCTCGGTACCATGTATTTAAAATTTTAACGAGCTGGTAATGTGCGCAGCGCGGAGAATCAACAAATTCTTCGATATAAATGTCTTGAGAGATTGAAAGCAAATGCATATCTTTTTTGTCGGGTAGGTGATTGTTAAATAAGCTTATATATATTTTATATTATCGATATATACACACACACACATATATATATATATAAACAATGACATATATATAGGCCCCATTCATTGAAAGTGATTATATTTTTATATCTGCGATTGTTCAAATAAGATTTTTCAACTCAAGACACGAATTTTCAGTGATATATTTTAATTCCACGCACGATAACTGTTTGCCCGCCGATAACGTCGCACAACGCCGTGTTTATATTTTTTTTATCAGCCTTCGCTGATAAGATGACTTATCGGGGTGCGAGAAAAACTTCTCAAGCGCGAATTCCAAAACGCAAAATACGATGAAAAAATATTTTCGCACCACGCATATGATGTGCGTCTAACCGATAATTTTATACAACCGTGAATAATGTGGAAAATTACCATAAGATAAACACAATCGGTAGATGGATTGTCAATAATTGCGGAGAACACAGCTTCATTTTTCATACCAATTAAATAGTTGTACAGTTGCTGCTAACATTTATGGGGGAAAACCTAAGCCGTACATAACGCATACTTAATGCTACGCTATCTTATTATCAGAAGTGTACACATTATCAATATAATTGTCGTTAAAGAGATAAGATATTGTTTTTCCATTATTCTCTTTTGACTGTCATTCTAGAGTATTTGTAATTTAAAGGCGTCTAGCCTTGAAGCGATAATATTTTCGTTGCAGAAAATCGGTTGACGCTCCGCAATCGCTTCGATTAAAATAAAACAACAAAATAAAAACGAGAGCAAGACTTTAAACAAGCGCCATAAACAGATTCTTTTATACTGTTTTAAGACGATCTCAATTGAAAATAATGACTCTTGTTCATAAATGTTAGCAGCTTACTCTTTTAATTGTTTCCAGGCCAAATGCAGAATCAGCAATACTAACATCAACGGCGATTGACCTCACTTACAGCGACCTTCCTTGACGAAAGAAAACTCGAGCAAAGGAGGTTAGTTCTCGTTCAATCTCATTATGTTTGTTTTTTGTTTCTTTTTCGCGTTTTAACTCCATGTGATTTACTTAAGCGTGGATCGTATGACTTTTCAGTATTTATAGTTTTTTTTTTGTTTTTGGCTTTGCCCTAAATAGTTATTTTAACTTCTTTCGCTTTCTCCATTTTCTTTTCTTTAAATTTTCAGTAAACATTGAATAATATATGAACACATTTTTTTACTAGTAGTAATGATGTAAAAGATTTTTTTTTGTAAAGCGATAAAAATCTTGTCGTCTTCTCTTAATAAAATGAAAAATCACCACAGTTATCTCTCAACGTAAAAGCATGTAATTATAAAACAGAAAGTAAAAATTTCGTAATTATGAATGGTCATTAAATGTTTAAGTTCTTATTTTGAAATTTTCTTGCTTTTAACTAATCTTTGGATAACCTTTGACTTTGTAAAGTTTGTAAACTTTCGCTCAAATGAAAGTACAAAATCTTGTAATAGCGAGGCTTACTGACTTTGATTGCCTTCAAAGGAAGACCTTATCGAGGTTGAAATTAAAATCTAGAATAAACCTGTAGAACCTACATAAAAACTGTAATGGAAAGTTGAAAAAACATTAATTAAAAACCAGAGTTTTGTATCATTCGTCTGTTCTATTTCCATGTATAATTAAGCATAGGAAACAATCAATTCGGGCTTTTGTAAAACAGTTTCCGTTGAGTAAGAGACCTAATTGTTTTTTAATTACAGTTTCATGCACGCGCTAAACTCTTAAACAATTTTTTTTCTAACTGACATTGAACTGCACTGTAAAAATTATTGTTTTGTTTATAAATAATTTATTATAGTAAATTAAGCAATACGTTTAAAAAACCATGCATAACATTCAGTTGCATACATAAGTGTAATAAGTGTAAACGTATTTTATTGGTAGAATATAAAAGAAAATCAAAAAGAAAATGTTTTTTTTTTACTCCGTATAATACTTATGCGCTTGAAATATCGCACGATAGTGTAACAAGTGAATTTACAGCAACATTGTCGAGTATTTTTGCTTAGCACCAATTATTCATGCTGGGCTGTTGTACACGATCCTTTTTGCTGCTCTGTATTTAAAACATCATTAAGGTGCAACCCATTTATCTTGGGTAGCTAACTCCTTGAAATATATGGTAATATAATTTATTAAAATTATTTCCGAGCAATTTTCGCATTAATCCTAATTGCAAGAAACACTGCATGTTATTCTAGTCGAGCTGTAGCCGTGGCAAAGTATAAGTTATACTCGTCTATAAAGATGGTTATATGTATGCAAGATGCGTACATGTAGTTTAAAAATAATTATTTTTTCATTATCGCGTATAAGTGAAAATAACAAAATCGGAAAGTTCGGTTTTGTATTCTTGCATTGAATTTCAGTCGTCTATCATGCTAAGTAAAACGAGTACAGAAAATTATTTCTTACCTACAAATCCATAAAATCGTTTATATACATAAACATTTAGTAAATGAAGTTTTTATAGTGATAAGAAGTCCCGTATCTGTGGTAAATTTTTTAGAAAGTAAAAAATAGCTAAAAACGCTTATGTCTGCGAAAACATTCGTCAACATGTTATTGCTCGATACGTTAGGTATATTTGATAAAACAATCGATTGTTTTTAAGATCTTAAACGAGAATTTTTTTGACGATGTCAAAGGTTAGGTCAGGTTAAGCCAGCATCGCTTCTTTCCTCATAGATATTTCTGATTCTAACGTATTTTTTTTCACGATCTATATCATTTTGCTAAATTGTGCAAGAATGATTTTTTGCCAGATAAGTAAGCGAAGTTCAATCTGTATCTAGTGTTCTAATAAATAATTCATGCACTGCTTTTCAGACGCTGATTATAATAATGAATATATTGTTGACTACCAGGAATCCTTTTTTACGATACAAAAGCTTCATCTACAACGAAAATGCAGATCTCAATGTCGGATATGTAAGAAACTTTTCTCTCCCTCTCTGCATCCAACAATATATCCAATACGATTTCGAGCTGCATTTTGCATGTCCAGTCTGAACGACAGACATAAATCTTTGAAAGAAGCGTTGATTCTCTTTTATAAAACGACGACAATATGTTGAAAAGCATATTTTACTCGCAATGACTCACTTATATACATGAGTTATTCGTGGAAAACAGGAAGTCTCCGATTGTATGCTAGCCACCTAGTGAGAAAATCAAAGTTCACCGATTGCGATCTCTCGTATAAATATAAATGTTGCATTGTTTTAATTATATCTCGTTGATTATTCGTACGCACAGTGTGCGCTCGAATTGTTTATCAAGTTTGCCGATGCTTGACGATTACATTGTCCGTGATGTATTTTCTTTTTGCACTCGCAAGTATAGTGAAGTTGGTGGAAAAATAATTATTTCGCTGAAAAAAATGCAATAAAAAAAAGTTGCCCCTCTGGATTGCGCTGTGAACTACATTGGAATGGACAATTCGTCGAGCTATAGAGAAGAAACTAAAGAGAAATTATATATTATATTGTATGCGTGAAACATAAGATTTCGGACTTGGTAACAGATATAACTGAAGTAACCTACACCACTGTTTCAGGTGTTAAGTAGAATGAGTCGAGCACGGTAAGACCCAACCAGATTTCTTTAACGTGGACTTCCTGCACTCCAATTTACTTTTATCTCTATTTTTTCTCTCTCTTCAATTCTAGAGAAGACAATCACCCTTTTTTTGCAATAACGTATAGACACGTGCTATTTGTAACGTTGTATTTAAATTTTTGTCGGTTGCATCGAGGATTTTTTCCCAGCTTCAATGTGTATGTATAAGCACAGGCAAATTATTCCGACGAGAAGAAAAAAAAAGAAGGGTCCGTAAAGATGGCATCGAGCTGCAGAGGCAAATAAGCAGCGTCGCGGTCTCTCCTCTTTTTCGCAACTCGTCTTTTCTCCGAACAACCATAACTTCCTGCCCGCGAGCGTCGCCCAGTCATTGCATCTCTCGCGGTCATCGTCCTCCTCCTTTTCCCTCTCTCTCCTTCTCTCTCCTCTCTCTCTCTCACGCACGAAAAAAAGTGCCGAACGATCGCCACCAAAAATTTCCAGTTTTTCAACAAATCGTGACTGCGCCGACTCGCACTTCCCTCATCCGCATCTGTACAACGCTGTCGCGAAGTATACGTGTCGTCGTGCAGCTGCGTGCAAGGATATTATATATATACACACACCCGAGAGACCTCGCAAGAAACACGCATTTAACGTGGCTCCGATGGCGTTGACCGGTAGCTGCCGCGACGTGCGAGAAGAGACAGTCTTGAAAACTGAATGCGATTCAGTGCGCGGCCTTCGCCCGCGTTTCCGCCATGCGAGACTGTAATTGCTTGACGATAGGACAGGACTTATATTCGCCACCTCTCGCGGCCTCTTTTTTTGCGCTTCCCTCTTTTTTCTCTCTCTGTTTCTCTATAGCTTTTTTTGAGTCAGCGACACTCTTGGCATTGCTTCCTGATAATGAACTTGAGCGTGGTTCTTTGTCTCTGTCCCTCTTTTTTTTACCTTCCTCCGTGTCGATTGACGATCGTTTCCATTATATTATCGCGGGTCTCTGCCTTAATTTGACGGCTATTGGCTTCATTTCACGCGAAAAAGAGAAAGTTAGAACTCCACGATGGGGGGAGGTAAATGCCATAACGTTTCTCGACAATCGGAGGTGTAAACAATTGAGAATTGAATAAAGCGTTAGTGTCGATGATTACGTGGGACTGCTTTGTTTCGATCTATACGATGTGAATTTGGAAATGTTACGTCGACGACGTGAAAGAAGCTAATTGTTTTTGAAACGCAAGGGTAATAAAACTGTCTGGGAATATTCATATTACAACGGGAGAAGAAAGACTTGAGTTCGTAAATTCTTAAGTTATAATGGAATTTCCGAACATTTCCAATAAGATATAACTCATTTAAAAATCTTCAATTACATCTTTCGAGCTTAAAGTCTGTGTATAGTCATTTTGTCAAACTAATTTGAAAGAAATTCATTCATAAAATCATTAAAATGTAATTGTCTTTTCTAATAACGAGATAATGATACCATAATTTTGCTACTATAAATATTTCATCGGTTGATGGAAATAGTTTTAATGCCGCTCAAAACTTCAATGATTCATTGGAAAAATAAAAAAACTAGTTTCGTAAAGTAATAAGGTGTATATATAATATGATTGCACATGTTTAAAATATTATTTAACAGATAAAATAATGTTTAATCATTCATATACACACGGAGAAAAACATTCTAGAAATATTAACTAAATTTCAGGATAATATTTACCCTGAATTATGGTAATCGTGGGACGAACTGCCATTCTAGCAAATTTTACCGTGAAGTTCAGTGTAAAAATGACCAATATCATTGCATGTGATATTACAGTTGAGGTTAAGTTTCACAATTGATTCGTTGTATTTAATAATATTAAAAGAGAAGCACGAGTACTGAATTGATAGTTATATGTAAAGCAATCTACAAACATAAATATTGTAGTAATTGAAACCAGGTATAAGGTTATGAGAGTCTCTTAAAAACTCAAAGAAAACAATCAACGCGTCTAACCTTTCTTACCAATTTGGCCTACCCGTCTTCCCTATAAAATTTACAAGAATTTCACGGTAAAATTTATATGGAATATAAGTATTTTTTCGATACTTCAAGATAACAATTATGATATTTTATGATAAATATGTAATAAATACATTTTGTCCCACTATTAACCAGAATTTAACGGTAATTATTTTTAAATATTTCTCTCCGTACGCACCAACTATTATTTAACATGATAAAATTATATAAAGATTGAATATAATGTGTCACATAATCTAGGTTAAACTCCGTTATATCCGAATAAAAAATACGAAGTTATTTTATTTTATTTTTACCCATATTAAAATTATTGAAAATTTTCTACACCTATTACCTTGTTATGCGCATGGTCATAGCAAAATTATTTCTATAAAAACTATAAAGCGAAATTTTATGGATGTGACCGCGACATGAAGAAATCTCTCAATGACTCTGGAAATGCATTGCTAAATACTTCTATAGAGTCGCGGGAATTTCGAAATTTGAATTTCAAAAGTCTCGATGGCGATCCAAATGTGACCGGTTTTTTTACGCAAAAAGTATGCATATATTTAGGATTCGCGATTGCCAATTTAGAATTTCGACTTGCGTTAGACTTATGACGAATTAGAATGCGTGATGAAATCGAGCTACGTATCTCGGCAAATTGCGTACTATTGATTGATTGATAATAAAAATTGCATCGCATACACGTTTGGAGATAAATAGAGAAAGCAAATATTAAGCGTAAAACGTTTTTGACAAGAAAAGGCAACTTTAGTACCAACGTATACCTCACACCAATAGGTCCCATTAGCTCTCCCGCGGTTATGACAATGACATAACGAAGCTCAACAACAGCTGGGGAGGGCTTTCTCTAATTTTACAGCGAAATATAAAATAAAAAAAAAAGCGGCGAGCCGCCGGGCACGGAAGAGACGAGGAGACGGCACTGCAGGCTGCTCACGAGAGGCGATATCAGGCTCGCTATAAAAGGAACTTTCAGTCGCCTCGTTAAGGACTCGCCGCGCTACGACTTCTATGTAACGTCTACGTGACACGTCTATCGAGTCGGCGATAATGTTCGTTTTTTTTCCTCGTTACCTCTCCGATTGAAATCTCGACGATCTCCTTTCGTTGAATTGTTTGTCTCCTTTTGATTGTTTAAGCGAGCTGAATGTCGATAGCAGGGGACGCGAGCTGAAATGCTATATATATGTAAAACACGCTAGAGTCTGAACGTGAAAGCATTCGAGCAATTTCTAGTGCTATCTTTGTATATTTTGTTTGAAAAGAGAAACTGGGTTTTGGTTATGTGAGAATCGCTGTATGGAAATTAAATATATAGAAAAACAAAAATGTGTACGTGCAATAATCTAAAAGTATTCGGTTTATTTGTATCGTTATTAATTTTTATAAAACTTTCGTCCGCTTAAGGGCTTTCTATTCTCATTTTACAAAATCACAAAATCGAAAAACATTAAATTTCAACTAAAATGACTTTGTACAATCATTCCTTGATTGTTCATTCTTCCGCGACAATATATTTATAACAATTGAGATTTGCTACTAATACGAACGTATAAACCTATCAAGTCGTGAAAATTAATTATTACATTAATGTTTTACCTTGTTGCAAAATACTGCTTTGAGTATATTTTTTAAAACTTTTAAAAGCAAAACTCAAGCGGAGCAAAATACACGCTATTGAGCGAATTAAAATCTTCGGACGAATCGAGCGAGTGGGTGTTCAAATTTCAACTTTGCTGAAACTGTTTTGCCGATAATTCAAACAAACTTACTTTTGAAAGAAAATGAAATACTTTGATTATGCAAAACTTACGTTCACTTGTCCTCTGTATTGCAATTGTACACGAAGCTTCGAGCGATTGTCTCAAGGATATCTCTTGTAAAGCAACAGGAATGAGAATCTACAATATTCATTGTAGCTTTACTTACACAAGCTTTGAAAAGACCACTGCTTCTTTTCCTAGTACTTATTATATTCTCTGAAATCAAAATAATCATTTACTCAATGGAGTGCTATACATGGTAGGAAATACTGCAGAACAATGGAAATTATGTATAACTACTTTTTTCGTAGTAGAGTTTTAAAAAAATCACATCACACTACATTAGATCTTTTTCTAATCTTTCATAACCCTCTTGTACGTTAGAATTGCTTTTCCAAATTCTTTCATCTAAAAATCCTAATTAAGGTACTCATCGATACCCCATTCAACCAGACGAACCAGAAAAATCCAATTTATACCATCCGTAGTGATATACATTTCTGAACTTGAAAGACACTCGTGGCTCGTTCATTAGTCTCGAAAACTGAACGTAGGCACCCTTGGGACAATCTCAATTTTCTCCTACATACAATATATATCGAGGCGAAGCTCGCGTTTGCGTCATACTCCGAAGGATCGAGAGGGAGGGAGAACACGCGTACACGTACACACACACACATATAAGCAGAAAGAAGCAGTAGCGCTCGCTCTCGAGGCTCTGGTGTAAATGGCGAATTATTAATAATAAAAACTGATTGGTCTGAACGAGAGCTCGTTGCCGTTAATATCTGCAACAGAGAGCGCGAGGAGAGGAGAGAGAGAGACGACAAGCACCGAGCGACATTGAATCTCTTTTAGAGCAGAACGAGTTCTCTGCAGTTTCATCCTCTCCACGGCAACATGTCTTCTCTACTCTCTTTTATTTTTTCTTGCCCCCTTCGCTAAGCCATGTAGATACATCGCCGATCGCCACATCGACCAATGTAAGTTCTTTTTCCTTGCTTTCGATTTGTGCGTCTGTATCTTATGGGCCGGTATCGATCTATCATACTTTCTGCGAGAGATTCGCGCGTTTTCGGAGAGTGCGTATATTACGTTATATTCGGTGCAAATATTAGAATATCTCGTCGAGTCGTTAATTATTTCGAGACGGAATTGTCACGCGCGCTACGGATGCTTGTGCGTGTGTGTGTGCTGTATTTGCGGAGGAGAACCAGCGAGACGCTGAAGGAAAACTTGCATCGCTTTGTGTGTGATATCAAGTATGTTTTTAAATATAATTTCGTAAGTCGAGCGCATGAGCTTATTTATGTACGAGCGTATTTTGATTACAACTTAATACAAGTTCATAATCTTCTCTTTTTTCCCTTTAAATTTGTAAAAGCTGCGTTATCAGTTCGCGCAATTTTGTTATCTGATAATAATAAATAACTGAACACATGCGAGTTGTGGCTTAATTCTAATGCAGTATCCGGTCGTTAACTCTTATCGTGTATTTGTCAGTATATACAATAAATCTTTGTTTGCTTGCGGGTATACAAAAGAACAACTTCTATTTAAAGATTTATTCTCTTACGCTACGCAGAGATATGTCTTTTTTGATTTTAAAAGAAGAAGAGCAAGAAAAGCAGGAGATTTAAGAATTACCGAATCAAAGGTTCATTATCTTAGAAATTTTATATTAACTCTTATAAGGCTATTGTCTAAAATACATCAATTAGACTTAAGAATGATTTATTTTACATTTCTATTCTATCGGTCGCTTAGTTCTCGCAATTACTCAAATGAATCCTTTTTTTTTACAAAATCCATCCCGATTATATATACATTCATCGTGCACTTCGCTTTCGATTAATAATCATATTTCAATGCAATACACGATTATAAAAAAAAATCACTCGATCGTCGAATCTGTAATTAGAATAAATCGATTGATAACCAAAGATACATAGATATTCGTTATCGCGGCCAAACTGTTTTGCCGGATTCGGAAAAGAACATGCGAGAGAGCAGATCGTCAGATCGATTAATCACTTATATTACATACTGCGACGCATTAACGAATAAAAAACTCAAAATACGCAAGTGGCCATTATCTTATCGAATAGATCGTTATATATATACACACACAATCGTCCGAGCACATCTGCTGGTTTTTCCGCGATCGTCAACGGAAACGTCTCCGAAAGATTGCTATTCGAGCGTGCGTAGTTACTTATATACCGAAAGATTTTTCTCAAAATGTCACTTGGCCGAAGGAGACGGTACGAAGAAATACGTATCGACGAGAAAAAGATCCTCGTGCAGCGATGGAGGCATAGAAGAAAAAAAAGTAGAATAACGAAGAGAGAGAGGGACGTCTCTCGAGGCTCGCCAAACAGTTAGACGAACCCACTTGACTTCTTCTCTCTCTTCTCCTCCTCCTCCTCCACCTCCTCGCCCCTCCACTATCTTCATCTTTTCTATACCTTATTTAGCTTCTCTTTCTCTCCGTTTCGCGATCTTCGCTTCGGAGCTGTTGCCGCCGCCGCTGTTGCTGCTGCTGCTGCGCCACGGAGATTTGCTCACCGCCGCCGCGACTGTGCAGTGCAGCACACTATAAATTCGCTGGGAAATTATTCGCGACCCAGATGGCCCACAAGTGTTTCTCTGCTCCTTTCCGCGACTAGGTCTGCGAAAGATAGCATATACATACACATACATTATTTCGCTATACCAAATCGTGTCAGCTGGCGCGAACAGATGTTTTCTCTCAGGATTTTTCTTGATAAAGAGATATCTTACGGAATGGTATATTATGAAATTGTTACTCGGGATCCATGCATGGACTTGGTTTAATCCGGACCGAATATAAATTCAGTTTATAATATATGATGCTTTTTTTTTGAGATGTAAAGCGACTCATATTCGTATCTAAAAAAAAAGTTAAATAATATGAATTTTTGGACTGTCTTTTTATTGGGAATGCACGAGATGTGGGTACAAATTGAAAAATCGAACTGAATTGGTTCAACGAACGAAAGGACTCTCTCGACTTTTTCTCTGAATTTTTGTATAGGAACTAGTCGGGAGAACGCGGAGGGTCAATTAAGCCGTCGCGTCACGTGCGATGAAGTTTTCATTTGGAAAAACGTCAATTTCATATTTTACTCCGAACGATGATATGGACTACGCCGATATCAATTCTTTTTTTTATCAAACGTGCAGTAGCAGCAACCTCTTGCAAAAAGGATCGCCCCCCATTCTTTTTCGTCCCATATTTGTGTAACATACATATATACACACCGTATCTGCATTTGGCCCGTTCCTCGAGTTTGCGCGTTACTGCGCCTACATATACATATCGAACGCTGCTACATCTATTTCTTTCTCACTTGCTGCTGAGCTGCGCTCGAGTAGAGGGAGAAGCCGTGGGATAGAGCTGGTCTCTCTCTCTCGGTTCGCTCTTGCGCGCGAGGCTTTCCAACGGGCCTCTGCCACGAGCCGACTCTCTGACTGTGTACGACCGCCCGAGCAACGACCGATCGACCTTTAAAGTTTTCCACCTTCTCGATGTGACTGCCTGCCGCGGCTTGCTTTACTTACTCGTGCTCTTTTTCTTTTCACAAGCAAGAAAGAAAAAGGCTATATGTATATCGTATGCGTAACCCGCGTGCCCGATATATATATATATATATATACATATTTTTCGTTTAATTTCGCAGCTCTTTTAGCCTCTGTATACCAGCACCGATGCGATGCTGTGCGAGAGAGGGAGAGAATCTTGATAAAATCACGCGAGGCATCACGTGTGGCTTTGAACAAAAATTCAATTTACAAGTGCCGTTGTTGTTTCTGAGTCAATATAGTTGAACGTTCGTTTCGTGTGTCCAGACACTCTCTTACTAAATTCCCCTTCTAATTGCAGTAAAAATTGTGCGTAATATATTAAATTTTCAGAGTTTCGAAATGTGTATTAGTCACCTTAGTACCGTGCAAATCGGTACCCGACTAAATTGTCGAAAAAATTGGAACCTGGATAAAGAATTGCCGGTGTAACTTGGTGCGAGATCAAAGTAGCAAACTGAAAGTTCCCAGTTTCCTATGTGCATTATACTAAAAATGTGTAATGAAATTTTAATTCCACTTATTCGTATAATAATATAAAATAAAACTTATAAAGCGAATAACTACGGCACACACTTATTTTATCCAGGTGCCACGAAATAGTTATAAAAGCCAATATTTCCCCGTGTTTACAGTTGTAAATATAAATTCGCAGCGCGAATGCGAAGCTGTACTTATTCATTCTTTACTTATTCAATCCCGCCGCAGCCAGCGGTCTATATTTAAAGTGGAGTATTACGCACCACGCCAACCTTCCCCTTTTGTTGAACAACAATTTCTTTTTCCAGTTTTTTTTTTTGTTTGCTCTCGCACCGGATCGTTACCAATTATATCGTCTATACCAATATGAATACCAAATTAAACGATTCTATAAAAACACATTACTTCAAAAGCGATATAGTAAATCAAAGTAAAGATTTTCATCTTACTTCCATATTCCATCATTTAGACTTTCCCTTATAGCTGCATCCATCGATTATCGAAAATTATACATTTAAGGAGGTTCTATCGGTACATATATAGTGAGTCAAGCGCAAGACGAGGACTTTCAGACTAACCCATATTGACCCAATTTGTCCGATTTTGTCCGTCAACTTTAAGCACTGACAACTTTGTAATTTATGCTTGAAAAGATCTGCAAATTTATAGGCGGGTATTTT
>UELV01082481.1:0-29642 GCA_900490015.1 Megastigmus stigmatizans | reverse complement strand
CTACCCTCCCGCCCCTTCTCCTTGCTTATTGTTATTTATCACATTTAGTTCAATGCTTCTCATTGTTGTCGACCGCCGAACGCCTCGATCAGATTCTTCATGCTGCAAGCCACGATAGAAAAAGTTTTCCATATGTCATTATCAAATCCACGGGATTATCTTGAGTTCGCGATCGATCGAGGAATTTGAACAATGCCATCTTTCGTGATGTAACGCGTCATTTATGCGTCAAGACATTCTCGAAAAGCTGTTGTTTTCTTCTCTTTCCAAGAAACAGTTTTTTCCGAACGTCGGCCGCCTCAGTCCTTAAATCCTTGGCTCTGTTAGCGAGATAAGTTTGACATACCTCGATAACTGCATCGGTCAAGTGTGATCGTCTCTTTGTGCAACCTCGATTTTATCTGACTTCTTTTTTTCTATTCCTATATACGAACGTTTATTGATTTACTCGATTAGTGCAAGAAAAAGTATATTTGGGGCTTACCTATATTATGGAAGTGTTTAGAAAATCTATTGGGGATTATTCAATTAGGTAAGGTGATTCAATTTTAATCGCGGCGGGATCATTTGAAAGAAAATCTCTGACGTTCAAGAGTTAGCACAATTATTTTTCCCATTTGTCAAGTGAAAAATTTTCAATTGTGTTGCTATGTGGGATCACGATCAATTATATTCTTGATAACCTGATGTGCTTTTATTGTTTTATTCGTTGGCCACGTATCCGCCGTTTGATTAGATACAGATTTTGCACTAATCAATTATTAAATAGATTGTACCGACTAAATAATACCAAGGATAATTTAAATTTAACTGATATTACATATTTGAATCTTATTATAAGTATTATTTATATTTAAATTACTTCTTGAAAGAGACTTGAAGGTAAATAAGCATATCACACACGAACTTTGAGCAGATTGTTTTATACGATACCTTTCATTTTAAGCTTCTTTTGCAAGTAATCACTTGATTCATATATATTTATTATTATATAGAAAAAATAGTTAGCACGAATTAATGCTTAATCAATGCTAAGCTATGAAAACACGGTAAATAAATACTATTGCGCTGTAAATATATTATGGCAATACAAACATTCAATCATATTTGCAACGCTGTTACATCGTTACAGTGGTAAATATTTGAGCATTTCTCTTACATGCGTTTAGAATTTTATATAAACCACAATTTCTATATACATTCGCTTCACGTTTTTCGATAAGGTAGCATAGAAAACTTGCGGTAAACAATGCGATAATGAATTAAATTAGTTCGCGGGGCAGATATAGATATATAGGCATTTGGTATAAAGCAAATAAGCAATCGATAAAAAAAAAACATTGCCGCACTTACGTGCACGCCTCCGCCGTCTCGACTAGCCATATATTTTATCACTAACACACAAACGACCGAAAGGACAAAGAACTAAAGAACTTAAATGAGAACTTATTGGCATTATATTCGCGATTAGCGTCAACTCTTTTTATTGCACGCCCATTATTACGTGGCGCACAGGAGCGCGTGTATGTGTGTGTGTACGTGTATACGCATGCGAGGGATCACAAGACCCCAAGTTTCGTCATCGCGCATGTGTAATTGAACATTACGCACCGTCGCCGCGATTCACGCGGCTTCGACGACTTCAGATACAGTATTTCTCATTCACGAAATCGGGTCGCCAATTCGATAACCGGTCGTCGCCGACTGACTCGCCAAGCTTGTTATATACCATATGTACGGGTTACACAGCAGAAGACACGAGAGCTGCTTCTCGTTCCTGCATTTTGCATATGGTTGAGAAAATCGATCGACTACAGGTGAAGAGCGTATATACATAAAGATAGACTATTAAGTTTTTACTCATTTCTTTTTTGTTAGACTAGGTGAATCGTAAGCTTGTAGAGCTGAAAGCATAGAAAGAAGCAAGACTAGTGGTACTTATTGGTACTGAAAGTTTTAATATTGGGGATATTGGGAAAGGCATAACATTAAATCAAATATTTGATTTAGAAGAACATCGATTATTTAAATAAATAGTAATAAGATTATTTTTTATCAGTTTTTTTTTATCTTAATTATACATACACCCGTAAGCTTACAATTGTTGTTTTACCCAAATATTGACAGAAATAACATTTTTACAAATTTTCCTTAAAATAAAAGAAATCGTAAAGCATTATTCAATCATCATAATCATCATCACATAGCCATAAATCAATGAGAAAGATATTTCACAACACGCAAGATATACATATTTAACTAATGGATGTACGTAGTAAAATTGTAAGGATAATGTACATCGACAAAAGCCAATAAATTCTTGACGTGCGAGATTAGAATTTGAAACAGCATGTTGTAAATGATTCGGGAATCCGGTTTTTGTGCTGATTTTATTCATTACGTCCAAAGAATCATCGGTCTTCCACGAACTTGTTATTTTTTTTTTTTCAAAATTCAATGCACGCGAGTGCAAACGAAAGAAAAACACTACCTCCAAACTCGTCCCTAATACAATTGGTTATTTAAACTTATCTCGTTGGTGAGCGATCGATTCTTCGATTGTGAGCTTTTTCTTTTATATCTTGTAGATCGCCGCGTGTATTCCGCCCATTATCAGTTATGTCACATACTTTTGATGTAGACGGTTGATTTTTCGATTTAGAGATTAAGATATTTATTTATCTTAATTAAGACTCGTGTACATTCTACATTGAAAAAAAAAGTTTTGATCGCAAGATTAAAGGGTGTACATTATTATATTTAGGACACTAATGTTATCGTGAATGGAAAATACTTGGTATTCGAAGATTAAGAAAACTGTATGATTACATTTCAGAATAAGTATTCTCGGTGACTCGACATTTAAAAGAATGTGACAAAATTTATAACGCTCTAACTTTGGTATATTTTTTATTACAATGAACAATGTAAATGCTGTTCCTTCAACTTATTTAAGTATAATATTTAATTGAATAATTATGCACGTTATTGAGTGATATGAGAATTAGAAGAATGTCGTTAATGATAATCTCGAATGTTATGAATTTTATAATTTCTTAAAAATTATTTTTTTCATTCATCAATGAAGCATAACAATAAACCTCATATTTTTGTCAAAATAATGATTATTCAATTTGTAATGAAAATTTATTCTTTTGTTTCAGCCCTATCCACAGCAGCTGAAGATGTGGGGGAAGGAATTCAACCGCCAGAAAACGACACGAGTAGGTTACCAATATTTCTTTTTCTTAGCAATTACAAAATCTGTGATCTTTTATAAAAATTATACTTTCAAAATTGATGAACTACATTTTATTAAAATTACAATTAAATTTTTTTAAAGTATTACATACATCAACTTTCTTTATTAACAGCTCTAAATGAAATACAGAAAATTGTGATTAGTTGCAAAAGGTTGGAAGCATAATTAAATTTTCACCAAATTAATTCAATTACACTTAGACTGACAATAATTTCCGAATACTCAAGTTATACGACAGTGTAATAATGTCGATGCACAAGCTATTACTATACTTCGATACAAAATATATTTATTTGCGACATTTCTGAAGTTTTTGTACTCGATCCCCTCTTGGGGCTGAGCTGAGTTTAGATTATTACTAAATCTTTATCACATAACTGTGACTTATTTGGAAAATTAGACAAATAGTTTAAAAGGTATAGCTAATAGTTAAATTAAATAACATTTTCAGAAGAATCTGAAAACACTTCCGTGAGTCTATGCATTATACGAGACCCAGGAGAATAACTGTCCATATACCTATTATGTTTCCTTTTATAACAACGTCGCGATCGGTGCATTTAAGCATAACAACAGCAATAAATTTATTATGTTATAAAAAGCATGTTCACATCCACTCGCTCAATTATTTTATCAACGGCGCACGAGCTGACAGAATTGCGAAAATATGTGTAACAAAGCTTAGAGCAGAGGCGCGAATTATAATTAGCGTCACTTTTATCAACAGTTCAACGATTCGCGACAACACGCTAAAGTACGTGAACCTCTCGCATTACACTTTTTAAACGGAACTGAGAGAGGGACAGAGAGAGAGAGAGATAGAGAAGATTCGTTATCCGTAGACGGTAAAACAGGCAGCAGTAATTCTATATATACCAGCGCACAATTCTATACCATATAAGGAAGTGTACTTGAGTTATCGCTCGAGATACGCGGCAAGTGTTGATAAAACAGACAACTGCCTACACGGCGGCATCTACCACCTGTTGCCTGCCGTGATAACGACGTTGTATTTACCTGACGATGATTACCTGTCGGTTCGTTGTTTACCTGCAAACAGGTGTCTCACCTGTCGCTGTTTTACCGATAACGAGCACAAGGAAGATAACAAAGTAATGCTCTTATACTATTGCATTGAGGATTTATTTTCTTATTTGAAATCCCACTGTTGTCATTATGTCTTTAACAATGGTAAGATTATTCTTGATGTGTAGCAGTTGATCTCGAGCCAACTTTTCAAGATCTTTCTGCAACAGCAATAACCAAAACTTGAGAACAATCTTAAAAATCGATGTTTTTCAGAACGTTCATTCTTATTTATTATATTATTCGGAATAATTAATAGAAATTCATGTACAAAGGCATGCTCATCACATCATATCATTAAAAACTAATCTTTCAGGTTTTAAAGAGAATAAAATAAAATTAAAATAAAACAATAATTATTCTTTACAGTTCCCACTAGTTGATTTGCATCTTAACCACGACGATTATACATTTTATTCAATCATTAGTTTCCAGCCTGATTAATTTTCGATTGACAGTCGCCTACACGTGATGCATTCATAATCACCTCGTCAATGTCTTCAAGATTTCTTTTATTTTCTTTTTAAGCGACTAAATACATATAAAACACTCTGCAATGTAGTCGTAGTAAGCAGCTTTTTTAAAATCTGTATACAATTGAAATTCGCGAAATATATTCCACTACACGCAGTCTTATCTCATCGAAAAGCAGTTGGCGAGAGCTGAAAAAATAAATTTGCAATATCAGTAGGCACAAATAAACGCCCAGGGACGTGCCATCAAAATATACACGCGCACAATTTGCAAACATTGCTCCAGTTGGCGTCACATGCAATTTCTTCTTTTCATTTTAGTAATTGTTTTCTCGCGTATTGAACAACAAGACCGAGACCCCCTCGGAAGAGAATAAAAAAAAAGAGAGAGAGAGAGAGAGAGGAGTCACAGAGGAATCAGTTTAGTTATTGAACGAGATCGAGGGAGCACAGAATGACGCTCTAAAATATATCAATATTAAATGGCGAGGTTCAATTGACGTTTAACCCGTCGCGTATTCGACGGCTCGGCGACAATCAGCATTAGTTTAGTTTATGCCGCCGCAGCTGCTTCCTGAATTTACAACGCTAATATAAATTCTTTCTCGCGGTTAATATACAGCGGAGATGTGTCCCACGCCGAGGGAGGCGTTGAAAGACGAGCGTCTTTTAATCAACCGAGATGAATGACTTTGGATCGTATACGCTGGGGTAAACTCGTTTCAAATTTGACTTTTGCACCGAGGTCTTTGGTTGTTTTGAAGATTTTCTTCAATTGCGGCGTATCGAGCAAAGTCGCTGGGCTTTTTATTAGTGCTTAGACGCAATATGGAAAATGATATCATTATTATGCAAGAGAGTTTCAGCGCGTTAATACACATTGTTACAGATTCTCCTTTTGATCTCATTCTCAGTATTTTAATTCCATATATTTTTTTTTCTTCAACAAAAAATGTTCGCTCACGAGAATCGATTTTAATGTTTTATTTCTCGTATTTCATTTAATCTTCAGAGAATTGATTACATAAGAATAAGTAGTTTGACATTGCGATTGCATGGTTTACATCAAATGAATTGTATAATTTTATAGATAGAAAAAAAAAACCAGTCTGATTAGTTAAGGTAATTAGTGATTTTATATTGCGAAACGCAATTATGTCCACGCGCAATAAATCCGTATAAAATTCTCGTAGAAATGGTAAACTTGTTTGTAAAGTATATACTTGCGATTTGCTTTCCTCGTATATTTGTAAATATTTACGCCCCTGCAATAGTATTGAAAATGAGCTATAAGCACGTTGAGGAAAGTCTGGCACCATGCAAAATAATAAACTACTTTGTATGTCTCGGCGCAGTTTCATCGCTGCCGTTGAAAAGTGAACGATTCACAGGGAAAAGAGGAAGAAAACAAACTTTCTGCGTTTTGAGTATCTTCCCACGTGTTATTGTTATTCGGTGTGCGCGTAGGCTCGAACGACATCTCTTATGTATGCTCTTTAGAGAATTAACCAATAAACAGATAATTTTATCATCGATCGTCTCCGCCCCATTCACGTCAATCCACAATTGATATAATCAACTCGGCCAATTACTATCGGCAATTCCCTACTGTGAATTTGCATCCGAATGGCTGGGACGGGAGGAGACGCGCGATACTTTGTGCGCCGTTAGACTCCGAAGCTAACAATCATCTTCCACCTTTCCCCCTTTTTCGTTTTCCATACACATCCGAAAGAGGAGTGCGCAAAAGTTCAAGCCACCATTTCGGATTTTCTTACTCAAATACGCATAGCGAATATCCGTTAGAAAAGTGCACACGCCGACGGTCTTTTCCGTTAAAACAGTTCGCCGCTGCAGTCACGTGAAGTTAAGTAATTAGAGACAATTAGCCCTTGACTCCGCGGCTGCGCTGCGCGCGTCACATCCTTCAAAAGCCAGCGGAGAAAAAACTGACGTCAGCTGCAGCGCGACAATGCAAGGCCTCCGCTCGGATGCATTACATCGCACATCAATGCAAGCCGGTCGCTGATGTGAAACTTTTTTCTTGCTGCGCTTGGCAAGCAGCTTTTGTCCATTAGAGTTTACTGGTAACGGAAAAGTTTTTCATCCTATACATACTATCGAGACTTACAAGCCTGCACATGTTGGAGAACTTTTGGAAACTCGCCGCACGAATGTCATCTGCACTCGGATGCGGGCATTGGACTATTGGCAATTGGGACGCGCGGTTCGTTGAGAGCGTTACATCGGCACGATATATATAGTGTCATCTTGTTCATGTTCCAGCAACATTGTGCAACGGTCGCAATCAGCAATGCTGCACGCTGTACACGTTTATACAGCGGGCAATAATGCGACACAGTAATTATTATGCGGAATTCCGATTGGAGGCTGGAAATTTTACCGATGAAAGAGAAAGGGAGGACGTGTACAAGAACCTTTAAGCCATTGGAGTCTAGTTGCATAATGTTAGCGAGTGCACAGTTTGTTTCTATATTTACTGGGACTTTCATTTAATAGCTGACAATCAATGCGGCTTATAGCGCGCAAAGCAAATTTATATATCTGCTAGTTTAGCGGTATAACAATGTTACTTTTTCCTCGTAATTTATGAGCTGTAACCAGCCTCTACCACAAAGTCAATCATGACTTTATTTATATTTCCATCTGGCGTTGTTGCTGTGCAGCTTTTCTTATTTTCAATACAAAGATAACGACTGCAGTAAATAATATATACAGCGTATGTATATAGAGTCCCATCTTTCGCAATAATCGCGATGCAACGATCCAGCCGATGCTGTATATTATAATCCAGGGGAATCTTCAGGCTGCTGTGAGACTGGAGAATTGAAAAAAGAAATCTACATGTTCGATATATGTTACAGCTGATTTACAATGGGCCTTTGTTAGGTCCGCCGCGTAGCAGCGGTAGCAGCAGCAACAGCAGGAATCGTGCATCTGGGGGGTTTTATAAGGACCGCATGTGCATATGTATAACGGTTGGTGGCCTCGGAATCGCCTAGTAACAACTTGAGAGTGAGAGAGAGAGTCTGGGCGCCACCGCACCACTCTTATCCTCTCCTTCTCCCTTTTTCTCTTACATGTGCAGTAGGCTGGTGCTGCCGCCGCCGCTGCTGTTGCTGCTGCTGTAGCTGCAGCTCATCACTGTCTTTAGTTTGTAATGTGTAATAACGTGTCTGCTATTACATTTCTATGATGTGCGGCTAAAGGCTATGCGGTATAAATGCTAAGTGAACTTGGTGCGTGTCCCGCGGATGTATATAACTGAGAGACCGAAACGGATAATAGCTTGGATGGGTATATACAGTGGCGTTGCGCCCGGGTGTTCTTATATACGATATTTAATTTGGAATTGAGCGCGTTGTAATGTTACCTTAATGGATACGCGCGGCGCCTTTCCTACGGCAATTTAGCTGATACGCCATTAAATTGTAATTTAAAGGCGGTACATACGCTTTATACGGGATTTCTACATTGAATTTTTTTAAGGAAAGATTTGCGTGAGATTATATGGATTTTCTTTGAATAAGAAAATTACGCACGCACAAAATACCTTTTGAAGTCGTTTAAATAGAAAACATTTTCTGTTCAATTCGGATCTTTTCAAATAATCTGATTCATTGTCTATTTGCCATTAATATCTTATATACATTTTATCGGTATATCGCAAGGTTTTACAACTAATCGAGAGACAAGGGAAACCTTGCAAAATACAAGAGTGAGCGTGTCATTAAAAGTTTTAAGAAACGCGCACACAATCGTAAAAACACTCTTTCTATGTTACAATTGTATAGTATTTATTTAGAAATGAAATGATTATCTTTGATATACTGGCCCACCATCATTCATCGAACTCGATATACAAGAAAAGAGTAGCCGCAGTAGGTGGCGTCGCAAGCAGAGCCCTCCCATCGTCCATGAAACAGTATCTTTAAGGTTTATCGGGCAGCACGAGAATGAAAAGTGAGCCCCCCTCAGATCGTAAGACTCGCATCGGTTCAAGGGTGAGTGTTTTATGCACGCAAGAGATATGTGCGGGTTACATGTATGTATATACGTGCTGTCGCGCAAATCGTGTGTGACTTGGACCTTTGTCACTTGGATGCTGATGACCTCTGGACGATTGTAAAGAGAGCGCGACGATTTTTACGAACACGACTATACTATTACTGTATATACACTTTTTTGAAACCACCGACGTCGATCGGTGATATTGCTTTTAATAAGAGTATGTGGGCCTGAGAGGACGCTTTAACGTTTCCCCTATGGCATATATACGAAACAATTACTTTAATTTTAATCAATTATTATAGCGAGTTATATTCTTTGACCCGCGCGATCTGCTCTCTCAGTCTAATTGATTTCAAACGATTTTTTTTATATCTATTAGACGAGGTTATGCGATGTAGTTGTTTGTTGGTTTTAATATTTTCTATTGTACTTTGCCAGCGAGCGATTGGTTATCTATGGTAATATGTTCGCCTATTCGATTCCGATGTGTGTCCTTATTCATTTACGTGTCAAATCTAACTCTACGATGCGGTATTATCGTTCTATGGACATGACATCATCCTACATATTCGATGAGTTGTAAAAACTTGTGACCCGCATTCACACCCTTAACTGCCTTCGTATACATTCGATTGTCTATGGCATCATTCTCCATTTCTTATTCCACTATATAAGCAGCGCTGCAGTCCTCAAAGATTTTCAAAGAGAAAAAAAGCTACGGACACGCGCTCGTAAAGCCAAATCAATTGATTTATCAATTAGCTTTAAGAGGCATTCACATCTCGCCAGATTTGACCTTTCGCGGTGATTTCAGAAACATGTTTCGAGAGAGAGAGAGAGAGAGAGAGAGGGAGCGCGAGAAAAGAAACAAAATGCAGCATGGCGCAGCATAAATTAGCGCAGCAAAGAGTCTCTAGAATATATGTGGAATTATTAGGAGCGTCCGCAGATCAAAGATTCGTCGGTATCAGTGCGGCGTATTCCAGTTGAGACTGGAATCTCCCACAGGTATATATTCATTGCACTGGTGCGACTCTCGTATGAGTTAAGCCATCTGAATCGGTGGCTCGGGAAAATCGATTCGTCCTCGACTCTTTACTGCCCACTGCACGGCCAGCTATTTAACGCATCTCGGACAAAGTACACCGAATAATCCCGCTGATCCAATAATGAGTCGACACTTGGATGAATCTGCATTTTAAAAATCTACAGGATTGGCTTATTTCATATGTAATTTATATAAGAATGTTGCAGGCATGATAGTAGTTATTGTACGTATTATAGCTCTTGTTTAATTATAATTTACTTCTTAACATTTCCAACAAAAGGCTGCATATCTTACGAAATATGCTTCACATATATTAGTTTTATAAGTCCATTTCGTTAGCTTAAAAACACAAGCATCTATATATGTCTCAACAAAAATCTCTAAAGTATCTAAATTATCTTGGAATTCAAGTATGCGCGCACTGGATTCCTTAAATCATGATTATGTCATGCATAAATGCAGCAGTATTTATTAAAAAAAAAAAAAGAAAAAGAAAAATTACAAGTCATTAACTTTTACGATTGCCGCCAAGAGAGCTCAATTGCGGAAGTCTATATATGTGCGCTCTTTCTCCCCTTGCCATTGGCATTGAACTGTACAACGACTTCGCCTACGTCGTTATTATGTATCACGAAAGCGTCTCTGGTCTCTCTCTCGCGAACGTCATCGAACGAAACAAGGAATCGTGGTCTAATCGAAAAACTTTAGGACTAAGCTCCGATCCGCGGAGGTCGGACAATCTCTCTTTCCTTCAAGGTCCTCCTACACGTTTGCGTATATACATTCGAGGCTAATGCTCAACCGGAAGAAGAAATCGTGTGGCATTTCGATCGTCACGAAAAATCCATTACCCGGATGTATATAATACACATTTGCGTGCCTCGCGAGTCCCCCGTCGGTGGTGGTGAATAAAATAAAAGGCTCGTTCAATCAAAGTTCAAATAATTGCGATGTGTGTTTTCCTTTTCTCGACTACACCAAACAGCTTTGTTTTCAACGAAAAATTGAAGGAGAGACTACAGTTTGATACATGCGCGAGTATGCGTGGACCAGATAGAGCTGCTCATGCAAATGATGAGGTGGTTCGTCAATCATGCAAATTAGTTTTCAATTTACCAATTAATTGCTAATTGGCCTTTTACCCGGCATTAGGAGACATAAGTGACCTTTTTTTCTTTTATTTGCTCGAAAAAACGTATATTAGAGGCTACATTAATTGCAACAAGTTGCAGCTAATTTAATAATTGGTCATTTAAATTAAAAAAAAAATTGTCCGATTAAAAGCACGATAATAATATTCAGGTGCACTGCAGCATATTTCCTTTATTGCATAAGAAGCCGTGTTTGCCGATTACCATTTGTCATGGATAGCATTATTTACACGGCTTTTGTTTATTCATTATTGTCTATGTTTAGCTCGAAGTAGAAATAGAAAGTAAAAGACAATTGTAGAAAAAAGTTTTATATGCAACGATGTTTATCGTTGCAGCTTGGCTTTCGTTGTAATGTACATATATTATTAATGAGCGCGATGTGAATTATATAGAAGCTAAGACTAATGAGAGCTCGACGAATTTACTCCTAAGTACTTTAATAGACCTATCAACTTCTGTTTATGGATTATTATATATCAAGAGGGAGACAGACATATATGGAGATTATTATGAAATGTTGTATAACAAAGGACTTGGACGTTATGCATTTGATAGCGAATCATAAGCGACGCGTATGAATATCCTGTTATGGAGTAGCTTAAGGATTAGAACACACACACGCGTATATTATGTGAATGTTTCTGCGCAGTAATCGAGTATTTTCGGATACTAAAATACACATAATATATATAAGTCAATGAGAGACGAGAAAAATACTGATGAGTTTTTTCGTGGGCCGTATTTTTCGTGTTCAACGTTACCTTGACCCTTAGAGAGGTTTTATAACTGCGCAGTAGACCTCGCAGACCATTTATTTACCAAGTTGTTAGAGGATGTTATTCGAAGTTGTTCTTATTGAATGCGATCATTTTATTAAGAACTAGGGTATATAGTTCAATTATTACTAGTAATACTATAAGTTATTGTATGTTTGAATAGTTAAATTTTGTATGGACTGTTCGAGTGTAAAAATTACTGTTGAATAGTATTAAAAAGTGTTTAATAATTTTTAGAAAAATTATGGTAACCGGTCAACAACTGGGCATGTTATCCTACAAATATTGCCACTGGACTGTAGAGATTCAAAAAAAAAAAATTAAAAACTAAGTTAATGATTGGCAAGTAAATGTGTATATCTTAGGCACACAGAAATATGTAGTAAAGCAAAGAGAATAATGTCTATAACTGTCTATTTGTCAACTAAATAATGGATCTACCATAGCCGATTATACACTTTGTTCAAACGTCCATAGCTATTGTTTACACTGTGCAGCATTCGCGAAGCTTCTCTTCGATTCCTTTTCTCAACCTTTACATTTTTACACGAGCTACTCCATACAAATCGGTCGAAATTATAATTTTTCCAAAAGAAAATTGCTAAATCTCACTGCTTTTCAACTAAGGCTAAACTTTCGCCCATTCAAATTTCGCTGAAATCCTACCCTTAACCCTGACAGATATTGAAACAAATTCCTCGTATAAAGTCGTCTTCTAGCAAACGACGCTCGATCGCACACCTACAGCTACGCGTACACATCGACGATAGCTGCCGGTAATTGACATTGTATAGTTGCGAGAGGTGCGCGCAGGACGTCGTGCACACACACACACACACACACACATACACACAGTCGGTATATCGAGCGCGGCGGCGGGTTTTCGAAGCGTCGTCAAGGGCTACGGTCAAGGAATTTTCGCCGGCCGCGCGCATAAATATTCGTGAGTGTATATATCGACCGCAGTCCGCGACATTGCACTTCATCCCGACAACCATTCAAGGACTAACTCTCTCTCTCTCTCTCTCTCCCTCACTCACTCCCCCATCCATCAATTAGATTGCTTTATATTGTCTGCGTCGCTCGTTACTGCATTGTACTCTGTTGCACATGGAATAGTTTGCTTAGATGGATGCGTCGCGAATTGGATTGTTGAGCTGATAGCGCAACGATTGTGCATCGGACGCAATTAATTTTTTTTACCTTGAAAGTTTGCGGTTGAGATGTTCGAGAAAGTACATTTTCGAATTTGAAATTATGGAAAAATTCAAATATCAAAGAATTCCAAGACACACGCCGTTCCAGCTAGATCACGTTAATAAAAAAAAAGAAAAAGTTGTATCTCTCTTGTGATTTAAATCGGCGCAAATGAAATTGTAATTGGACGTTCGGTATTAGCTGCGATGTGCATTCAAAAATAAATCGGGTAATCAGCAAATTTATTACGCGCTGCCCGTCGTTTTATACTGAATCATTGCAAAAACAATGTATTTCTATTTGAAATTTATTCTAAATCCACGCAGCCTCGAGTTAGTATCACGTGCCTCGTTTATAATACGAATAAGTCACAGCAGCAGCAGCAGCAGCTCGTATCCTAATACAGAGGCTCCTCGGACATACGTAATTCTTCTGTTTACAAACTCGACGCAAGCAACGGCCAAGTGATCTATATAACTTGGAACCGCGAGTCGCTGATTTTAATTAACGACGATTAAATTCAATACACCAAAAAGGAAGCGTATCGTCTGCCAAAGAGTTTACGTCACTATAGATGTACAGTGTCCCACGGTATCGTCCGCGTTTATTTGCGTGACTGAGCTAATGCTCAAATGTATTAACTCAAAAATTCAGGGTGAATGATCTAATGCCGCATACATACCGCAATGTTTTTCTGTAACTTTAATGCGAAGTAGAATACATATTTTAATATTAAAAGTTAGCTCATCCATCTCATTTGTGGCTGTTTAATTATGTAATGAGGTTATTGTTTTTGTTTGATGATATGTACACAGTCTTGAAGTTTCTCTCTATTTTTAACATCAAATTATATGTTCCACGTATTATTACTATATAATATGCATGCATGAACGATGACTCAACTTAAACTCGAATAACATAACGTGATTACAGTTGTATAGGAAATAAATTCTGCAGCTTAAATATATAAATTGCCGGTGGACAATATGCCAACTGCGAATAGAGCAAAATAATGAAAAATATAACAATGTTGCCAGCATAGACATTCCAGTCGCGTGAATTGCGCGGTTCGGTCGGTCGATCAATCCTATATATATATAAAGCGCATCGCATGCACCACATCCGACTTTCCGTTTCTCTCTATTTTCATTCTTTTTTTTTTCTTTGCTCGATGTCTCAATTAAAGTCACTGGGGGCGAAGGTTCACGAGGGATCAAGGCGCCGTCTGACGCAATTATATGGCACAGCATTTCGTGCTATACATTTGTTATGCTCGCGATCTCGAGAAAACTGCATATATACGTATATACCCCCAACGGAACACATAGCCGCATTGTTATTACGGCTTTCGCGGAGATCGTTACCTGGAAGTGACGAAGGACTATTTGTTTTTTCGGTCCAGTCCCGCGAGCGGGGACGGCGATTATTTATTCGCGAACTGCATAGTGCAGTACAGGTCTCGTCTGTTTGCTTACATTTATTCTTAATGGGTGCTTGGAGTCGATTTACGAGGTATTTCCGCGACCCCCGTCCGAATTGCGAAAACTCGTCGCAAGCATACAGTTTTATTTAGTACGCCGAGTGGTAAACACTGTAGTTTAAATAAATTAGTGGATGCATTTTTCGATGTTTTTGCAAACTGAAATTGAACGAGGATTTTGGATTTTCTGCGCGCACTTGCCAAATGTATAGGAATTTCAAGTACAGACGAAAAGCGATTAAAACCATTTCAAGTGTGCGATTGGAAAAATGACTGGTCGACAAATAGCGTTACGAGATAATTATTATATATGCGGCGTTCGTGTAATAAACAAAAATGAGCTTATCGGTCTCTTAAATAATTATAAGGAAACTATCGCTAAAAGAAGAGTACGTAATGAGGCGACGGCTGTTATCTCCTTAGTTCTCTTAACTTTGACACTGTAATATACGATTGATATCTTGCGCACCAGTTAAACGTTTCATGAATGAGATTAGCGCTCTCCAGTGGCGCAAACCGCGACGAGAGAGTATTTTTCGACCGAGAAAATGGGTCAAGATTACAATTTCTTCTTCTTCTTTTTTCTTTCTGCACCGAACTTTCTTTCGAGTTTACGTATAGGATGAGATTCGCTCGCGGTGCTTTTTATATAAAGTCTGAAAGAGTTCTGGCTAATTTCGCGCTCGGTCGTATTACACTTGCGTAACTCTGCAGCTGGTTAAGGTAATCCTAACGCTATTTGCGACCTACTTTTCCTCGCTCTTCCTCAGCTTATCATTGTCTTTTCTTTCGCAAAAATTTATTTTGGTTCCCTATTTCAATTATATACACATAATTGGAATTCTCTATACCTTTCCAAGTGAAATAAGCTTCAGGTTCGAGAAAATATTTGTAAAATGTTTGTACGGACTCTTTCGCGCGGTGCTGTTTATGAGTAGTCGTGGAATGCCAACAAAAATACAAGCTCTGCAGGCTCCGAGAATAGAAGAGCTTGCGTTACTCACTTAATAGAAAAACTTCATAACTTCATCGCGTGATATACTCATTTGGCGAATGAACGATGCAAAAAGGAAAGAGGCGAGGGAATTTAATTGTAGCGAATTTATTTTCAAAATTGGTGAATTCCCTAAGATCTTGTTTGATCCATCTTTGTGGTCGACAGTTTATCATAATATGAAGTGTCAGTTTACTTTGATATAAGCTATACAAATGTAACATTTAAAAAATATTTGACTAATCACATTTTATTTAATTTTTTCACATATAATAAATACGCTCGTGATATGTATTTAGTTAATGATGTGCAATTATTTTTTAATATTTTGAAATTGTAATGCCTTGTAACATAAATAATTCAGATACAATTTGATAAGGTGTTATACATTTAGATGGACAATGTTTAATTATTATAGATAAGCAAATATCATTAATGAATATTTAATTTAATTTACAACATCAAAGCAATTAATTTTATGGATAAAGGGAAATATAAAAAAGGGTCACCTGGCAATACTCATAAACCGTTTCTACGAATGCTAGATTCTCTGCATTATACTAAAGAACGACTTAATTTATTTAAACTTCTGGATTTTCTAAACTTGTTTCTTCGAAAAGCGCAAAAAAGTCTTTGATGATTAAAAATCTCGATTGTTAAAAAGTAAAAAAAAAACAAAAAAAAAATTAGAAAAAACGACTCTTCATTTGAAAGTATTTTATAACCGCGGGCTGGTAATGAACATCGAATCCAGAAATCACGCACACGTGAATGCGCGAGCGGACCTTGATGCGTTCATTACACACACAGATTCTAATGCTCTTACCTAATGTCCGCAATTCATATATATAAGCAGTGAGACGAAGAAGAAAGAAAAGGGGAAAGAGAGGGATGAGGTGAAGCCACGAGTGTGCATCTATGTATATATATAGGTATGCTTATTATTTCTCTCTCGCTTCATCTCCGGCGTGAAACACACCTGGAGAATTTTTTCAAGCATGAAATATTCATCCGGTGTTCACGTGAGGAACTTGGAAAATGCATTAGAAGCAGCGCGCGTGCTACCGCATTTTTCTTCGCGCCAGAACGGATTAGCGTTATTTTACGGTATTTAAATTTTACCAGGTTTTCAGCACTGGTTGTCGCACATTTTTTTTCCGGGAAATTACGAGGCATAAAAATGTGGACAGAGTCTTGAAAGCTTTTTAGAAATAGAAAATAAAATCGATAAATAAAGTTTTTTTTTGAACGGAGTAACATGTCTTGTAATGATTACCCGAAATTGCGCATCTAAGAAGAATGAACACTTAAGCTATTTTGTACTCAGAACTTCGATTTTTATAAAACGTGTAAGCCGTATTTTTTGAGTTTATTAGAATAAACTCTCCTGGTATTCAGTATATCATAACCACTTTTAGCAGAGATTACGGGATATGTTTCAATTTGTGTATACGTTAATAAATCTACTATGGATTCAAGATTGTGGTAATATTTCAATGATTTAATCATGACCGTTCATAAATAATATAAATAAATTATAATTGTGAAACTGAACGACGTTGCCTAATTTGCTGACTTAAGAGCCTTAAGTAGCTAAAAATTAATTTTCTGTAGCAGGAACTGAGAGGATCGTAAACTGAATTTTACATCATTTACAAAAAGTTAATTAAAAATAAAGTCGGAAATATACGTAATATTTAAACTTTAGGCTAAGTTATTGTTTTGAATTTTTATGATGGAGATTAAACATATAAAGGATTGTTGAAAATAGTCAAAGTTACAAGCTGAAAACATTATTACTTACAACGTACCTTTGATCTGCGTAAATGTTTGTTGCATGATATTTTCATAAAATTTGCCAACAATTAAATATTCATTCCATCTGACAATTAAATTCTAATCGTGCATTAAATTACCTTATTCAATTTTCCACCTAATCAAAGTAAAAGTCATGAATGCCTTGAATAGAAAACATTACTAAATCTTTCCAAATATAGTAAATGCACAATAGCCACAGTGACGCATTTCGCTGGTACCTATATAAAAAAAAAAAGCATGTTAACACACGTGGCAAAAGCAAATCATTCGAGTTTCACAAGCAAAAGCTCCGAAAGCGTTTTCTCAATCGTATAATCTAGACGCGGAGAGCGCACAACTCCCATGAGTCCGTCATCGCGGACAGCCCATGATGCCTGCGTCACAGCCGAATCCTCTTTTCTGCATCGTCGACGAAACTATATAACGCCAGCCAAAAACTCGCTCACGTCTGCTTACTCTATACATATAACACAGATACACGTACACACAAATACACACATTCACACAGCGAGAGAGAGAGGTTAGTCAAAGTGGAGCTTCCGCAGCCGCGGAATGCACCAGTCAGGGCATACTTCTGCGCTTTGTCTCGACACATCACAGCTCGGGGAGGGTTAAGGGGGGAAATAAAGTCGGTCGACTCCTCGTGCGTCAGAGCGCACCTCCAAGTAGTTGAGAGAGGGAGGAAGGGGCGGGGGGAGGAGGCCCACCCTAATAAACAAGCCGGAGGTAGCGGCCCCGTCGTCGTTGTCGTCGCGCCCGACTATTTTCAACCCGACTCGTGCTTTCGTGGCCTGGATATCGAGAGTGGCCCGAGTTCTCGCAGTGTACGTGTGTGTGTGTGTGTGTGTTAGGTCAGATATGCGTTCTGTGTATAAGTATGTTTGGATGGGGCGATGTTCGTATGAGAAAATCGGGATGTAGCGGTGAATGATTGATGGAATCGCAGCTGTGTGTGCCTCGAATAGAGCGCAGGACCTTCTGATCGACGGATCAATGAAAAATTTGGTTCGGCAGCGGTTAACTAATGTAGAAAGTCAGTGTTTTCAACGCGGTTTACTTTGAAACACTGAGAAAAGCTATGGATATTCGACGGGCGCTATGCATAAATGTTGATTCTTTCTTGAATATATGTATAGATAAATTGTGCACAAGCCGCACTTTAACGTGTATGTATGCAAAAGATTTAGGACATAATTCCGTGATCGTGGAATGGAATTTGTGTTTTAGCTTATTATAACGGTTCGGCTATTGCAGAAATTTGTCGAGAACATTCTAACCGGCAATCGACGCTTAATTTGGAAGTCGCGAGGTCAAATTTGCATTATTCATTGTCGAAAAGTCGCTACAAAGTTAGCGATGGTATGTACCAACAAACTGTAGTATTCATTAACTTTTGCAATCAGACGTAGCATTAATGACAATCCTAAGTCGAGTTTGACGATAATGTACCGTCCGGATGCGACATTTCTCGCGATTGCAGCGATCGTATAGTTTTAATGACTGTGTAAAGACTTCGACAGTAAAACGCAATATCTTTTTTGACGTGGAACTAGAAGATTACGATTTTCTAGAAGCAAATTTTGTTGTTGCTTATATTCGTTTAAGAATTTATTTGCAAGAAACGAGCAGATGTATGGGTTACCATAATTTTACTTCCACAATCATCAACTTCTAATGAATCATTAGCGTAAAAAATATATTCAGTTTTTAGTATTTTACTTCTCAATCAATAGCAATATTATTATTTTTTATGGCTGGATCACCTTACCAAGAAAAAATCGTATGCACGCAAAATATATAGAAAAACGGTCTCACGTCCATAAGAATTTATTAATCAATGAACTACTGAGAAGGAGATATAGAATAGAGCAGCTTATTAATAGAATAATGATTTCTACTAAGCGATCGTCGAAAATAGCGCAGGGGCAATCGATACTGAACTTGAATTTATGCCTCGAGAATTGTCATTAGCTACATTAACGTTGTTTGTGACGCGCACACACTGTTGCCTTTATAATTTTCATTTTTTTATACTCTTTCAGCTCGATAGGAGGTAGCAAGTGCGGTGCATTGATTTTTTTTTTATTCTAATAAAAGAAGACGAAGAAAATAAAAAGAAATTATTCGTCGATCAAATGTGACTAACCGTTTTTGTTTTACTGTTTCAGATTCCTTGCAATCGTTGTCATATCTCGGTGAGTCTTTTTCTAAGACAAAAGAAACGTAATCGCTAACCAACTAACCATTTCATTACGATCAGTCCTTTAAAGAGTGATTTCTATCTTAGATCTTGTATTCTCATGACTAATACTAACACAAACATACTTTTTTTTCCATAATTTTCATTGGTAAACCGTTACAATTAATCCGTCATCCATTCATCAATTTCACTTCCTTTCATTTCATTTGGGTCTGCTGTAATTGTAGCATTATTCTAAAGTATACTGGGTAAAGGTATCATATTTAACATAAGTAGACGATTAATTGTACACAAACTTGTCATGCTCATTTCAGTTTTATAATTTCAGAAAAGACTTTGTTTGCATGTTTCCTACCAGAAACAAGTTCATTATATTGTTTATATGAAACTGTTTTGAAATGACATTGTTTTTCAACATCGATATATTTTACTTTATAGAAATATTATATACATAAATCTAAAAAATGTTGTACATACATACGCTAGTATTGAACAAAGAAATTTGAAAATATCATTGCAGAAGACGCTCATCAAAAGAAAATTGGTCGTTCCTTCATACATTACGAACGATGATATATATATATATATATTAAACTAAAAATGAATCTGGCACGTGTGAATCACAGGCAGATTAGACCTCGACTTGTGTATGACATAACTCGATAAGCTCGAAACTTACGCGATAAAGCGAAAAATTTCTTCCACTCGTATCCCTAAGATATCGAGCGCGATAAGCAGCTTCCTCGGATCGCGGGCAAAATTTAATCAATCTCTTCCATTCATGAAAAAACATGACTCAGTCGTATCCCAGCTAATTTTTAGTATAACGATCGCTCCAGCTTGGCACTTTTTTCCTCCTTCCTCCATTCCGAGGCTCGCGGCCTATTCGGAAATATATAATGTATATCTCGCATCGAAACGAAACGCGGCGATCACGTGACGCGCCGTGTGTGCGTCCGATATATATAGTGATTTCCTACTACATAGCTAACTATAAAATTCGGTCCAGTTTCTTGAGGCGTGCATTTGTCACGTGGGACTTGGCCATAGTTACAGTGCACCGCAGCAGCTGCAACGCGCGCTGCATCGGTCATATATGCAGCATAATATTGTGTGTGACCACGATCGAGATCTCGTATATGTATAGCCCCTATATATTATATGCATGCTTTTCCGTCGTATATACTCTTATCGCGAGTGTCGTGACTTATACTCGGGAGTCGCGGGAGCGCGCGGTGAGCTGCGATTGGTCCTGACTTCTGTTGGGTAATGCCGATAAAACGAACTTTTTTTTCTTTCGCGATACCCTGCGGAATATTGCTGTTTTTGCGGCTCCAAGCGAGTTAGCTTTTGAAAATTGTTTTGAGCTAAATTTTTCATCTTATCTAAAGCTAAAAACATCTACTTTAGATAGAATTATCATTCAAATCAAATAGGTGCATCTGGTCATTTTAGTGCCTGATGATTAATATTATATTAAAACATAAAAATATAATATTTGCTTACCGAGTCATTGTTCCCGAGCTGTTTCGTACTCGAGTTATACCACGCGCGATATGACAAGCCTCGCGCCACACGTGTGCTTTTTGTTTATTGAGAGAAAAAGAACAAGCAAGACCGGCCACGCGTGCGCGAATATCTATATCAGCGATAAAATATAACATTTTCGCCAAGTAAGACGAGCTATTATTTTCATCACAGAGGTACTCGAGTGTCTCTATATTATAAATGTAGCTAACCGATTGCCGCTCAACGCGATATTTATATAAAATAAGACGAGATATTTATTCATTTTGATCGGTGATGCATACATTTTTCTACAGGTTATACGGCGCGTTGATACCAGATTTATGCTAAATCTTACGTAATGCTTAAGAACCGCATCGTTTACTGTCATTACGGCCTTTAAACAGATAGAGAAGCGCTTATTTATTGTTTTTGTCACGATTTTCGAACCGAGCTAAAATTCATTTTATCCCCTCTAAATACTCTTTCAATTAGTTACATTTGACCAGTATTATTTAATTGTTTTTTTTTTCCATTACATTTTCCACTAAGCCTTCTATAAGCGGCACATTAGTTAATCTTTATAAACGAACGTCTAATTGCTCTTTATCGAATGTAACTTCAGACGTCGTCGTGTACCGAATCATCTCGAAGGAACTACCGCAGACATCGAGTCCCGATAACTTCCAGTCTCATCTAATCATCGAAAGGTCAAGCACACCATGCTCTCGCAGCTCATATGTACCAAAGCCCCTGACTAAAAAAGAAAAACGATATATAGAGTTCGAGAACGAAGAAAGGAGGCTCCTCGAGAGAGAGAGAGGCCATGAGAGACCACTCAGCAGTCTCGTGTTCTCGGAATTAAAGCTGTAGAGTGCACGGGGACGAGAGGGCGAGGATCTCGGCAGAGCTAATATGAAATTTCAGCACACGTGCGGCGCTAGCGCGGTTAACGCTCTCCCCCCGAGCTTCAATCCTCGACAATTCCTATCACGTATAAACTGCCAGTATGTCCTTTTTATACCATATATACTTACATAGACTTGATAATAATCGGCAGTCGCGCATGTTCGCGCTGATCATCGCGATTCGCAGCTTTGCGGATATGTACAGGGTCAACATTTACTCGGCGCGCTAACTCGTGTCGATGTGAAAATCTGTTCTTTTTTTGTTTGCTCGAGCATATAGCAAATAGTTTGCGGGCACGTGGCATTTTTTTAATCTGATTTTAATTACATTCGTCTTTATGAAAAATAAATTATAAGACTAGTTTTGGAGACATATATTGCACCCATAAAGATTGTACGCGTTAAGAAAATACTACTCGGACGTATAGGACAATCATTTTTTGCTTATTTCTAAGATACTTAAGTGCACGACCCGTGCAGATTGTAAAGTACCGTCATTCATAAGTTCAACAATAATTCGAAACGATCGTCAACATTTCTGTTAAAAGATCTCACGTTTCAGACGTGACTCTCCCGCGTGGAGGGGCGAATAGGGACCGCGTTGACTTTTAAAAAGCTCGCGAGAGTCACGTGCAACCCCCAGGACTATGAACTTTTTTCTCTATAGCGGATCCACGATCCGCAGCCACTCAGCAATTTCAGTATCCTCTCGTTATACCTATAGCGAGTTATTCGATATACTCGCGCGAAACTCGCGATGAAAGAAAGAACGCGATGTTGCCACTGCACTGCACATAGGTACGCGTCTTTATAGTCGCTAATTCACGAATGTACATTATATGTCTGCCGAGCGCGTGATGTCTGGCTGCACGTGACTCCTAGAATATCATTTCTTTTTCTTTTTCTTTTTTTTTTATCTAATCTGCGCTTTTATCGTAAATCTTTGTGTTTTTATCCATAATTAATGCTAATTTATCGCTCGCGGCGTTTTTATTATTGGTTCACGCGCTTCGTGACGAGTCGCCGTCGTCGTCGTCTCTTTGTTCTTAAATGTTTTAATCGCGCAAGCAGCATTGTACATGTTGAAAAGATCAATTTAGATGTCATTACTGCAAGGTGTGAAACATTTGCTCGAATCCGCGGCGTTTATCGATTTTCGCCGAAGACGAAAGCGGAAATTATGCAACCCTTTAACATCATGTCTCGTGAATTTTTTTTCATTAACATCTTGTCCATTAAAGTATTTCATGAGATAAGCGTGTATATTTAAATTTTTCGAAGCTTCTGAAAACTTTGTTGCCCGTTTTTAACGTGAAAATGTTTAATTTAACTTCGCAGTGTATTCTTGTCACATAATTTTGATGTAATATGCTCTAAAGTTTGAAGCAGATTATTTATGCAGAAAATTGGGTTCCTTTGTAAAACATTTATTGCTCGGTTTAAAAAAAGACTCTTAAGTACAGAGACCGAGAGGAACTCTTACAAAAAAAATTCAAAACCTGGGAATTCTATAATTATATACGTATTAAAATTTATTTATTTATTTATTTACCCAGATATATTTTAATTTCGTATACCAATAGAAATACTACTTTTACCTATACATACTGTGTTAAGACTACGCTTAAAAATTAATTCCGACAAAATTATTTATATATAAAAAATTTCATGAATACACAACATAATATTTACTTTTATTTTCAATGGCTCAAACTTTCCATAAGACAATTAATCCCGTCGTATATAATATAAAATTTTCTGATGATACCAGATGTCATCGAGTGTTTGAAAGCTCTGAAATCGTGTATGCCGAAGATTAAACATTTTACACGAGAAACAATCAATCACTCAAAATGACCGACGGATACCAAATATATTGAAAGATTCGCGCATTACATCAATTACACAGCTCATCACGATAATCCCCGATTGCACAGCTTCACTCATTTCAAACTTACAATACAAAATAAACAGTATTCTCAACAAATGCACGTGTATATGCGTCGATGCGTGTGTTCCGCGGTTCGCGTTCGATTGAGCCGATCAGTCGTCGCCGGTTCGCAAGGTGAGTGAGCTTAGAAAGTAAAACATAATGGGCGCGACGTCGGTAATATCCGACGCATTTGGGCGATCAGCCAGGTGTTATGAGGCCCTGGCGCCTGCCCAGATACATTCACCGCTCCACTGCTCGCGTTCGATATATATATGCATTCACTCGCGTCACACACACGCTATTGTTTTTTTTTTCTTTTCTGTACCTGTATCACGACGGATACGCATCTACAGGTGTCATCGAGGATTCTGATGTGCCGTTAATGCTCATCAGGCACACAAAAGGATTCTTCGGGACTAACAATTACTTCTTATGGATTGTGTAACCCTTTCGGACAACGCCTTATCCTATCGTCTGGAAACTCAATGTTAATTTTTAATATACTATTATAAAAATGCATGAACAATATTGTTTAAGAAGACTCGATAGATTTACAGCTGTATATCAGAATCCAACAATAAGCATCCGTTGACGTCCAAACAATGTTAATCGGTATCATTTAACGACAATTAAATAATGCTCATAACGCTGACTAATCAGGAACAATGTACAAATTCAAACGTTTGAATTTAATCATCCAATTCAACAATGCGGTGTGTACAAGATAAGTACATCTTATACGATGCATTCATTCGGCAATGACAATATTTGTAAGGATTTAGTTAATGCAAATGTCGGGCAAATGTATGAGTTCGCGCGCGCAAAGATAATAAGCCTATGGATGACGCGCGAACAGCATACAGTATACTATACGTGCAGATATGATATAATAATAGTGATTACAATCTGATTCACTAATTTATTTAATTAGTAATAACTTTCGGCACTGAATTCATCAGAAATGGGTATTCGGATTACTTATGTAAAGAAAGTTGACGTAGCGGTGAACGATAGATTTTTTGTACATATATACTTTACGAAAATATTTTTCAAATGAATGTTAATGCGATACCGAAGTGAGATTGTGGGCCGAAGTGAAATCTTATTTTTTTTATTTAAGTTTCCTCGAGTAATCTTCTGCAAGGGATAAAAAAGCTCTTCAAAATAATTCTTGAAATAGATACAATTATCTTGAAGTGTGCTGAATAATAAGATAATTATTTTTTCATAAGAGGCATTTAATAATTATACCGTGTATCGGATAATCTATTAATTTCTTTTTTATGAAGTAATGGTTAAATTATTTTAAATCTGATACATATCTAGAATCAACATTTATTCGCGGTAATGTTGCGAAAATCTTGATAATATTGACACTTTAATAGAAATCGAGTCACGTCTTGATCTAATCTACACGTATATTTTAGCAAGTGCTTCATTATACTTATAGCATTAATTAATTAATTATTGTGATATCTTATTCAAGTTGAATTTCTTTATATAATTAAAATTTAATATAACCCTATTATTTTATTCAAGACTCTTCCCTTTTTCACGAAAAGAGAAGTCGAACCACACAACGCTAAAAGGTTCGCTTTTCTCAAAGTTCGCAGAATCCAACTGAACAAGTTCGCGCGTGTCCAATCTAAGGCTGACCACTGTCTAGCCTAAAGAATATCATCATCTCCGCGTTATCTCAAAATCCTTCTAGCCGTACACAAAATCTCAGAATCAGCATCAAGACAGAACGCACGCAACGAGATAAAGTTACATCTCATCTCTCTCTCTCTCTCTCTCTCTCTCTCTCTCTCTCTCTCTCTCTCTCTCTAATATACACAAAAGAGAGAAAAACATAAAGCACAGTTTACGAGTTAGCAGAACTAAACGTGCATCCACGTAGTCGATACGGCAATGACGATATGTGGTGATATAAATTGTCAATGAAGCGAGATAAACCTGCAAACCTTCGTACAGTAAGAATCTGCGCGACAGATGTCGTCGTAAGGTCTATTGCCTCCACGGTTACACCTTGACGTCAGTGCGGTTAGAGAGACAATATATCGATCGGAAGATTTTCAACCAGAAGCGTCATAATAATGCTTATATGACAGAAGAGGCAATGGTGTGACGCGTGTATTGGAAAGATCGTATAAAGCTCGGCGACTAAATTTAGAAGAAGAGACAATACAGGTGAGGCACCTGCGACGACGACGTTACGAGATAGCATGCAGTGTGTGACGCGCGCGGTAAAGGATATTCGGATTGAATGACCATCGGCAAGATTATCGAAGCCTTTACGTACTGGGTTGGTCTCGCAATTACGTATGCCCGTTGCCGTAGGAACTGGTGCGGAGGCTGCACACAGGGAAGTGCGTTACGTGTACCCAGGACGTTGTGCGCATATGACGGCAGTCCGTTGCCTTTTAGATTAACGTAGATCCCATTGAACGTATGCTTACAGTTCTGCTTGCGGCTTTTCACACTGACTATTATAGGGATCGATCCACATTGACTGTGGCGGTTGCCTTACCAGAGTAAGTCCATTCTTGCATAGACAGATTTTAATAAGATCGAATTTTAATGTTTAATGTAGAAGCATAATAATCGTTTCTGTTGATAGCTATTCATTTGTGACGATTATTTAATTCATTTTTTACTCAAGCTCAATCATTCATTTTCAGAATTAATATGGCTTACTTAAGAACGGGAAAGATAAGCAGCTCCAACTGCGGAAAGATTATTTATTATACTCGCAAATTATTTCACTATGGATTAATTCAAATTCAAAGTAAAATCGAAAAATTTGCAGCAAAGCTCGAAGAATCGCCTTTCGTGCATACTGCTTCTTGAATAAATTAGTACGTTGGCGCGATTGCATTATTCGCGCGAAATGATATACTATACTGGAAATTTGATTAGAAGCCTGAAATAAAGAATCGATGCTCATACATTTTAATGGATTCACTTGCATATAGATTTTTCAAGATAAGAAAAAAATTGATTTACTAAGCTTTGCGTTTAACAAATAATGAAATTCAGTCATATTAGTTTTGCTGCACGTATATGTATAGAATAGAATCATCCACCAATAAAATTTTTTTTAGACTTTTCTACAAAGAATAAAGCAAATACTATAGTGCTTTTTTAGACAAACACACAAAGGCAATATTAATAGATCAGCATATTAACAATGAACAACAGTTAACGAGAAATGACGTTTTTTTTCGATCAATTACCGGCAATGAAAAGCTCACGTGAAAGACGCGCGATCAAATTGATAAAAGTCACGCATATGCGGGCGTTGTATAATTAATGTAAATTGGTTATGAATTTCAAGGGCCTCGCGAGCGAAGGTTGCTGTAACACACACACACACGTGTACAGACTCGCCTTGATGTGTCTCGCAAAAATTTTCATTTTCAACAAAGCTCTCTCGAGCCACGCGTGCGCTAATTGTTCGATAAGTTCAAGGTGCAAGCCACTTTTAATTTACATCTCATTACATTCCAGACCTTTTTTCTTCTAATTTCTTTTGTTTGCTAGTCGAGTGCCGCGGCGTCATTCTTCATATAATTTTTTTTATCGCTATAAAACCATCTCCAGGAAGTATTACATTGTTTTTCTTTCTTCTTCTTTTTCTTGATGACCTAAGCTATTGAATAAGGATTATGTACATTTTGAGCAGAATGCAGTAGCACTTGTGTACTGCACCAATATGATGGATTGGCAGAGAGGATCTATTCAATTAGTTAGGGATTAAATTATGCAACGTTGTGCAATGCATGCTATTGCATAATAGTGGAGATGATATGCATCTACAATTACATTGGATCATTGTATTTTTCGAATGGTAATGGAGGACTCATCAATGTTAATTAATTTATAGGTTTAATGTAAATATATTTCGGGATCGGAGAATCTCGTAGGATCAAAGTCATCTAGTGTTGAAAATACATAACGCGGGATTTGAAATTATGCATCTAAAATTATATTTGATTAATTGCCTTTTATTTACAGAAAATAATCACTGTATATCGTGATTATAAATTTAGTACGGTAATATTTGTTACGTACCGTTAATATCTAGACTACCACTGTGCACGATACCAAGTTTCCAATTCTTTTCAAACTTACGCTGAATATAATACTAAGCCTTGCTAAAATGCTTCATTCATCGTAGACCACTTGCTCCCTTATACCACATATATATCGCACGCCAGATTTATAAAAATAGTCAGAAGTAAATCTCGAGCTCTAACAGAAATCAAAGATAACAAGCAAATCCGTTGCTAAGCGGACTGCTAACGCTCATCGGCTCTAGTGCTATTGACCTTGCCTAAACAAAACGACGACGAGCAGCAGGCGCAACTCGGATTGAAGCAATGCATTCGCGAATCGTGATCCATTGACGTAATCGCACACGGACAAGGCATTGAACCGAATGAGAGCTCAGGAATTTCGTGCGAATTGCCACCATGAGCATTTCGAAAAATTCGGATGGCACTTTGATCGCCAAGTGTTTCCTCCTTTGTACTTACTCCATCAATTCGTCTATACAAACCTGACGTGTACGGATAGGATGTCGAGGACTCAATCCCGAGGCTGTTGGTTGCGAATAATATCGTTAAGTTTTGGAGGAAAAATTGCTTCAATCATCTATAAAACTCTGCTTTGTTGTGCTTAAATTTTAAAGAAAGTTATTGAGGTCTAGTGTTGGAACAAGCGTGGAGACAAGGTTTGAATTTGTTGGGTTCAAACATTTTGCTCGAGTGCCGTTATATCCATTATTAGATATACCGGTACAATGTTCTATTTTTATTCATACTTGTTTATTTATCGTATTTAGTCTAGTCATTCCACATTCTATTTATTATGTAAAACACTCGCACTTTTTTCCAATACGACCATTTATAAATTTTAAGGATGGTGTTAAATTTTGATTTCTAAATTATCATTAATAATTTAACAATATAAATTTTAACTTATTAACGTATAGGGTAAGGATATAAGTTATTATATTCTACTCTGTAAGCATACGATAGAGAATATTACTATGGGTCTTTATATTAATTAATGAAAAAAAAAAAAACTAACAAATCGTGCATTATGAATTACATGCAATATACTTTTCGAATTCACATTCACAATATTTAAAAAATGTTTTAGAGGTTAAGCATTAGTTCTTCTAACAAAAAAATACACCAAAGACAGAGTAACTGAAGCCAGTAACCTATTAGCTAATTAAAGTTTCGTATATATACGGTAGCATCGTCTCACTTCCAAGCTCTACACAGAGAAAAAAATTCAATTGTATCAACAATAGCATTGTTAACTTAACAAACATGCCATTATTTTAACAAAATTATAGTCAAGTCAACTTTTTGTTAGTTGATTCAACAACGTATAGTCAAGTCAATGAATGAATAGTTGATTTTACGAGTTCGTGGTTAAAATGCATCAAACTCGATTTGCGTTCAATTCAACAGTGTGGCCTTTGAAATAACTGCGACTATGTTCAGACAACTCTCGTTTTTTTTTAAGTAAACTAAATTGTACATGTCGAAATAAAAATATTTTTTATTTAATTTACATATGATTACATGTTGAACCAACAATCGAAAATTTTAATTTGACAGGAATATCGCCATTTTATGACTTGAAATATTTTCTTTGTGGCCATAGCATAAACTTTCCCATTTACGAGATTCCGCGTGCTTGTCGTAACAGTGTATCAATTATATTATTTTGCTCGGCGATGAACGCTTGTGTACATAC
>UELV01082477.1:21576-48453 GCA_900490015.1 Megastigmus stigmatizans | reverse complement strand
TATATATATATATATATAACGTTAGGTCGCTATACTGGCCTCCAGAGAGGCTGAGAGCGAGCAGCGAGAGAAAGAGCTAGAGGTATATATAGAGAATGGGACCTGGGGGAGAGGTGGGGATATGGCTCCGCCGATGCAGTAACGAAGTAAGATTAACTGCGAAAACTTGGCCGCTCAGCCGTTTAGCATTCGCCCATAAAGCAGCTTAATCGATCCCCGCGCTTCCGTCGCGTATCATTAGCCAGGCCCGTCCGAGAGACTCTCGCTCGCGCGCGCAAAACTTCCGCAGCCCGACGCTAGACCACTTACCTTCTTCCTCTCTCCCCCCCCTCTCTCTCTCTCTCTCTCTCTCTCTCTCTCTCTCTGTTTTCTCCTCCAGTAGAGTAAGCCTCTTTAGGTATACCCCTTGATATATATATATGCTCAACTATAGCTTTCACTTTTTTCCGCCTGTATTCTTCTCCTGCCTTGTTCTTCCACTCTTCCTCCTTTTTTCTACACGAGTGAGTTTCGGATGCGGATTACGCAGGACTACGTCGATTGTTCCGCTGAACCGAAAGAAAGAAAGAGAGAGAGAGAGAGATGAAGGCTGCCTTTGCTGGGGTTAGGGTAATCCGCGCGGAGCCTCAGGTATGTGTGTGTGTGTGTGTGTTCTTTTTATGAATGCGCTACACGTCGCTTATCGCTGCGATAAGCGGCTCTTCTTCGAGGGATGGGGAGGGATCGGCCCGATCGGAAAGATTTAATAGTTGATACGTTGAGTATTGAATCGAGATTAGTTGTTGGGCTCGAGATTAGCTGCTCGTTGCTCGCAGCCTTGTAAATCTTAACCTGTGCTGCTGCTGGTTTTGCGCGCGTCTTTTCGCTGTCGGCTTTTCAGGAAGAGAATTTATCGATGTGAGCCAAACTAATGAGGATACGCTTTTGGTTGCTGACGTTGAATTTTTTTGCCACTCGGATTTTCTTGGAAATTTTATATCAATTAGATTTGGTATATTAAATTCTTTTAGAGAGTCGCGATGAATGGCGCGCCGCTCGGATGACCATCAAAGGAGGTAATTTTGACCACCGACGCTGCAGTGTTGAATAAAGAAATCGATCCTCTTATGACTGGATGTTATACCGGGATATCTTGAATATATTATTTTTTTTTTTTTTCGATTGCAAAAATGTAGAGCTGTCAATAAGTTATTTGATAAATATAAGCTAGAAGCATTCGAGAGTTCTTATGGAAATTACTAATTGCTTTCAGAATTATTTTTTAAATTGGAGCAGGAAAAATTTCAGGAACATATTATGACATAAGCGAGAAGTAATATAGAGTACGAAATGTGTTAGTACGTTAATTAAAATTTTGTTAATTTAGAGCTGCCAATTACTGTTTTTTAGTGTAAATGGAGCAGAACCCCGACTTTTCTACCTCAGGTTTTGGTTAGTGGGAGCGAAATTTTTCACAGCGCAGTACGTGAATGACAAAATAAGGGGCCACTATAGTCGTCACAGTATGATAAAAAATGCATTCTCGCAGCATATTTTCCTTTAAAGCTTTTCAGCGAATACAGTGTACGTGAATTTTGGGTTTGAAGTTGCTCCTACTTTCACCTTCAGCCAAAAATTGTTGAGAGCGTGACTTGGTATATTCTTCCTGTAGGATGCGTTGTATTATATTCCCGAAATTCTAAGAAATTAGATATGAAGGTATAATACGCGAATCTAAATATATAAGAGAGATCCGCTTTTTTCATCAAGTGCTCGTTTATTTTTGATAAGCATTTTTCGCTCGAGAATTGAAAAAGTCTATATATCTTATAATTTCAGAATAAATGACACACTTTACGTTTTTACATAGAAAACCCACGCACAATATCAATTAGAAAAAATTTCCACTAAATTATTACGCAGATAAAAACCTACAATTCATGGGATATTATGCAACGAACAAGGGGAACTCAAGGAGTCCGGCATACCGATTATGATGAAACTTTACCCAGACATTCTCGGATTAAAAATAAGAGATACGTGTCTCGATATTTAGTCAAATGGGCCCTGGGGCATGAGTTAATGCCCATTCTTTCAAAATATATGAGAAATCATGATTGTCTTAAAGCCATTATTGCAAGACCAATATATATCGTAGAGAATATTAAAAAAAGATATTAAAAGTATAGATAATAAGCTTTAATTTACAATTTTAAACAAGTTCTTAGCACTTTTGGTTCTAAAGTTATGTACGATCGAACATCGAGTTAATTTTGGATGCACTTTTTCACTGAAATAAACGTTAAATTTTAAGGCCCAAATATTACCTTAAATTTCGATCGCTCATAACTTTTGAATGAAAAGTCCTATTAATTCGTTCAAAAATGCAAATGAAAGCTTATTATAATTTTCATATCGTTTTGTGACGTTTTCTACAATGTATATTTGTACCTTGCAACAAAAGTTTTAATACAATGATGATTTCTCATATATTTTGAATATATGGGCATTAACTCGGGCCCCAGGGCCCATTTGACTAAAATACGAGACATGTATCTGATATTTTCAATCAAAGAAGCTCTTTATAAAGTTCCATCAAAATCGGTTTCCCGGACTCCTTGGGTTCCCCTTGTAAGACAAATAACGTATTCTTTTGCTATCATTAAAGTTAAAACATTACTTTATGCATCCCCTGTATAAAGATAGTATACTCATGATAAACACGGAGGGTTTCTTTAATTATTTTTTCGTAAAAATTGAAAGACCTAAGCATGCGAAAGTTTCCGCTTACACAGAATAGCCGAATCAAACTTTTTAACCGTCTCCGTCCGATTTCTCGTCTTTTCACACGATCATTCATAACTATATCTGGAATCGCTGAAGTTTCTCGTGAGTAGGTAGTCCAATTAACGGAATATCCACAAATTACTATTTTTGTAAGCTTTGACTGGAGACTTTTAATAGCGAATAAGCTTGTTCAATCCGCGAAACGTGAATTATCCAATGAATAAAAGATTTATTAATCCAATATACCTGTTTCGATAGGAATAATCGACTTATTTCACATTTTAACTGTTCTTTATGTCATTTCATTCCCAATAAGTAGCATTTCATCTTTAAATATTAATACTGCATATATTCGTACCAGCTTACACATAAGCCGTGTGTACTCCCGATAACTATTAACGTCATTCTTCAAAGGTCCAAAGCAAACGATTCGTCTCATCCCTGATATCCCATAACGTTGATTAATCCGAAAAAACACCAGCCCCCTCTACCCAAACTACTTCAAAGCGCCATTCCTCATTTTAACCATTCCAATAATAAAAGCCACCAGCCGATTCCCCGCAATAATTCGGCCGCGTAAATGCCCCCCTCGTTCGATCATTTCCGCTCGTACTCGTAGTATTCTGCATTTGGTCAGCTCCCCGTTCGTCCAACTGCTGGGGCTTAAATCCGAAAGGGTTATTTCTTTGCAGCTGGCAACTGCAGTTACGAGCGTCCGGCCCTCGCGGCAACGCGTATATACGCGTATATACGTGTACGGTGCTACACTGCACCAGTATCGACAGTTTGTCCGCGAAAAGCCGGGGAGTAGGGGGTTAGGCGTGTGTATCGGCGTGCACAAGGGGGGCTTATACGGTCCAGGGCCAAGATTAATGAGCCCGAGGCCCGTGTGCGCCGGGGCTATAAGTCAGCCGGAGGTGACTGGCCCGGGCCGCCGCCGCCGCCGGCGCTCCTATACGACCTCCCCCGTGTCTCCCTGGCTCCCTGTATACCAACGCAGCGAAGCCGCCGCGGCCAGTTTGTAAAATGAATTATCGAAGTGCGCGCGTGCACTCCTATACGGCTACGCTGCGGCTAACCCTTGCCCGCGTGTTATATATACAGGGGGGAGGCTGCGCAGCATCGCTTAATTAAATGTCAAGAGAAGTGCGCAGAGAGGCTGGCAAATTGCCTTTGTGCCCCGCGTCTGCAGCTCGAGAACTGCTTTTGCCCCCGACTATCTTGCTATATAGCTGTCTTGGCCATCTTTGCAGCCTCGAGCTATCGGCCGGGTTGGATCGGCGCTCTAGACTAGCTCGTTATCGAGCTGCGAGACAACTTCTGAGACGAGCGCGAGCTTTCTCAGCTCCAGCTCGGATGCCGCCGACGCCGTCACCACTTGTATTTCAATGGATCGCAGACTTGAACGGAGCTCGTTGACAAGACAAGCTGTTGCCTTTTCTCCACTTTCTGCTCGTCCCAAATGTCAGACAATGCACTGGGCTGCTGCTACTGATGTCGCTTTATAACCGGAAATTCATTTCTATCACCATTATACTATAAATCCGAGTATCGGGGATAAAAGGAGCGATAATTGGCCTAGTGATTAACGATAACTCGTTTTATAGCTAAAGGAGAGTATTGGGATTTCAAAAGCTCGGAAATGCTAATGCATTTTCGCATCAGCACAGTCTCCGAATGGCTGAGGTATATTATTTCGCTTATTATATTCATTGTTGAAATGAATGAAAAAAAATATGGATGTTTTCTCTAAGCCTTTGTCGAAAAAGATTCTTCCATAAACATTTCGAAAAATGTCCGTTATATGCCGAGTAACCTTCTGGAATATCACACACAATATCACTTATATTAGAATTTCTTGAATATTTTGCAGTAACCTTGCGAAGTAGATGTTTCTTCTTGAAATAGATAAATAATATTGTTTATTGTTACAATGCATTTTTTAAAAACACTCATCACATAGAAACTAGCGATAAATAGAAAAAAAGTTAATGCAATACATCGTTAAGAAAATGTAACAAAATTAAAAATAAAAACAGATACGTACGCATTTTATTTTAATAATTATATATATTGTCAATTTTGGCCCGATAATAATGTTACAGCTTTCATGCTTATATTCGGTTTTATATGTGTGCTTTTAGTGCACAGAATTTCTCGTCACTGTCGTCGTAGCCGCACTTCAACTGTGTAATATATTTTCGTGCGCTGAAGGTGCACTTTTCCTCTTTGAATATCGGGTATATTTACCATTTAATTTTTAATTAATCGATTCTTTGACGATTTTATATGCACATATCATATTAAATTATTCGCCATTCGTAGTAAATCGTGACAAAATAAGAACCAAATGTAGACCGTTATTTGTTAATCATTAATTATAGTTGATGAACTTATTGATCAAACAGACTACATTAGGAATACACAGAGATTTATCAAATATTGTCAGTGTCAGATTTCAATCGTATCTTATATCTCTGCAGATATGGGCCGATTTGCTTATTTTATATTTTATTTAAAAAATTGGATAGCAAACATCGATACACGAAATATTCACTAAAAGTTTCTATGCTTCGAATCTACACGAATCCCGTAAAAGCAGACTAATAAAACACAAACAAAGCCTCGCGATTGAGCGAAAATTCCAAATGAAATAACTCAAATAATATTGCGCGCAAATTACAGGTAGGTATATATAGAACGTAAAAACATTGATCCATCCGGGTAGCGATGAATGAGAAGTCAAACAAAAGAAGGGAGGAAAAAAGTGTACATCTGTCCACGCGCGTCCCCAAAAAAGGCTAGGAAATTTCGGCGAAACACTACGAGGGTTGACGTACTATAGGTACTCTCAATCGTCAAAGTGAGAGAGAGAGAGAGAGAGAGAGAGCGGAGTGTGACAGGAAAAAAGAAGAGAAGCGCCCACAATCCCGATCCACTAATTAAACTCGCCAAAGTTTAATTTCGCGAGAGCGAGAGAAATAGGGTATAGGGCGCGAGTCCAGCTTTATATGTAGCTCTCGCTCAGGGATCAAAACTGACTCCGTGTCCGGTTAGCCATTGGAAGGGCTTTGCGCTTCGAGCACGCGCGCATGGGGCACTGCAGTTTTCATTTACCTCTCGTCGAAAGAGCGGGAGGGATGGAAGTCGACTCGCACGCTCCACCGACGTCGCCTTTACGAGCGATTCGCCAAGTTCCGAGAGATGGATGGATAGAAAGCTGCCTCGTAACCTTATACCGTACACCAGAGGAGAAGCGCAGAGAGAGAGAGAGACAAAGGTGGAAGACAGACTCTGTATGCATATAAGGTTTCGACTTGGATCATCTGTCGCTTACGGTTGGGACTGTAAGCGACGTATATCGAGTGGATCGCGAGCTCTAATGGCTAATAAAATCGACGAGAGACCGAAACGAAGACAGACTGTTAGCCAACGGTGTGTGTGTGTGTGTGTGTGTGTGTGTGTGTGTGTGTGTGTGAAGGGCAAGAGATGCATGTTCACGGCTCAGTCTGCAGGGCACCAAGATCTTACGGCTCGCTTATTGTGAGCTTATTATTAACTTTCAGCGGTACACGCGATAAGTACGACAGAAATTTGAGGAACAAAGGGTGTTATTTTATTATAATTTCATTTTCAATTTTCGTATGTAAATACAGAGACAGAGTTTCAATTTACAATCTCATAAGAAAAAGGTGTAAGGTCAAGACATTAGAGTTCGAAACACTCAGACATAATATGTCTTGCATTAAATATTATATGACAAACTCGACATCAGTTCACGAATATTTTATTGGATGCAATAGTTCTCGAAAAATATGATACCGTAACTCAGATTGACAAGATTCATCGACAGTAAATGAATATTCAATTTTATATTAAATATTCAATTAAATATTAAAATTTACGTTCATTAACTATGTATGCATGTAACTTATTAAAACAAGACATTAATTTCCATCGCATGTACAAATTTATAAGATTATAAAAACATCATTTATGAAACAAAAAATTCATCACGTGGAAATATTTCCACTACTAAAGAAGAGTACATTTATCGACAGAGTATATAGGTACACACTAGATGTCTCGCGCAACCCATTTCGCCGCATAAAAAGTAGAATGGAAAAGAAGTCTTCGATCTGTTAAAAGAAGAAAAAAAAAAGTAAAGAAAATATTTCTCCCATTTCCCGCGAAAAATTGGTTATGTATATCTCTTTGTTTGCGAAAAAAAAAAGAAGAAGAGAGAAAAGGGGCGAAAGCAAAGCTGAACCTTATTCTCTTTGGCGTTTGCGTCGGCCGCGATATACGGGTGACTCGATTCGATTTTTCTTTTACCTCCTTGTCCCGAGGCCGTGCTCCATTCGCCCAGTGTACGATATTCCCTCTCGGGATCCACGTCCCACTGTGGACACATTATACATCGCTTGGCCAGGACATATACAAGACAGAGAACTCGGGGGCATTTTTTTTTGCTATTCGAAAGCTCCGCGAAACTACGTTAGTTCTACGCGCTATCTCGACGAGTCCGAGTTGCGTGTGATGTGTGCGTGTCTGTGTGTGTGTGTGTGTGTGCGGAGCTACGGAACCAGCACCTTCTTCTTCGTATAATTCAAAGTGGCGTTGACGCGACGCTCGTTGCACTGTCAAACAATTGCCGAATGAACGTGAATAAATTATTTTACGGCTGCCGAGTGGCTGCATCGCATCACTTTTGCATACCCAAGGCTGCAGCCGATAAATATATGTATAGATATGTCGGTAGACAAAAAAAAACGTGAATAATTGAAGAGGACGTGCGGATTTCAATATTTTTTAAACGAATAACGTAAATTTAAATAATCTAACACGTAATACTCTTATTATTGCGGTTTACTATAATCGCATTCAATTTAAGTAACGTTTTCGGTGGTGGAAATTCGATGGATTATTGAAAAACATATAATTCAATCTCGAGTTTCGTTTAAAAATAAACTTTCCCACTCACCATTCCGAATCCCGCACTGTAGCACAGCGCGTTCATATTATATTACTGCATATATATTTGGCCAGCAGCGATTACGAAATATTTATCAATCGACAATACAAAATAAAAAATTGCTAATTTTTAACAAACTTACACGCATATCCGGTACTTTAAATATTCATCCGATCGTCAATAAACATCATTCGATCGTGCAAATAATTCGCGCGCGGGTGCTGTAAAAAGGTCAGAGATGCACAAGGTAATTCTCTCGCGACCCCTTATAACCACCGAATTAAAGCCCTAACGATTGTTTGAGCGCGTCGGATAAAGCGAGTGCGCATTCGTACGCAAAATATATATATGAGCATGAAAAAGCTCGTACAAATTCAAAATTCACGATGTTACTTTTTAAATCTCGCGTGGGATTACACGGCTGTACTCGCGCTACGGGGGCCCGGAAACAAACGCGAGCCTGCCAGGGAATCCCCCTCTCTTTTCACAACCCACCGGAACTCGTGCAGTGGAACACAAAAATATTCCCTCTGTACGCGTCTGAATTTAAAATTGACTGCACACACTTGTATGTACAAAAGGCTGCTGCTACTGCTGCTCCTGCAGGGTGTCCGATCTCATTATATTCGCTATTCCCTCGGTGTCTTTTTCACCCCCCTCCCTTCCATCCTGTCCCCTTAAATAAGCACTTGGGCTCTATGTATAAGGCTTTCTCTCTCTCTCTCTCTCTCTCTCTCCCTTCGTATTTGTCGAGCATCCGCCCTTAATGGATCTTCTCGGTTTCGAGTTGACTCGCTCGCGCGCTCTGCACGAGTAGTTCAAGGCACGGCACTCGACGGAGCCGCATGCATCCTGTCTTCTCTCTCTCTCTCTCTCTCTCTCTCTCTCTCTCTCTCTCTCTCTTTGGCGAGTTTCGCTTTAGCACTCGGGCGAGATGGTAGAGGGGGGCGAAAATGCAACTACAATGAAGAATATACTTTGGCTGAGACGAAGCTCGGCGAGCAGTTGCATTCTCTTTCACATAATTACCTATACTCACACCAAGCTCACCTCCTCGCTGCGATGTGCTTACGAGCACCTCTTGTTTATACACGCGGCTCTTTCGGCATCAGCTTATAAGCGATACTGTGGGAGCCATGGATCTCTACTCATTTGTCCTTTCATCTTGTAATGTTATTTTTTATTTGCATTTCGACTGTATACGTTTTCCTTAGTAGCTAGCTTTTATTTTTTACAGAGTGAGATAACTTCGCGATATCTGATTTCGTTCGTTTCTGAAAATTGTCTTCTTCCCTATCTTTTTATTCAGTGTTCTGTAAGAAAACAAAGAATAACAGCTACATTCAATTATATATTATTAAATTACGTTTTCTTATTATACTCCGATTTAACCGTATTGCATCGTCTAAACTCAAGCGATACACATTCAAATGCGTATATTAAATGATGTGTCGAGCAAAAACAGTATTTGCAGATTCATACTCGAAATACTTAATTACCTACTTACCTACTGCCATATTTAATAACTTTCAGATATTAAGCTTGTATTGCGTATTTCAAAAGCGCTTGCACATATTTCAGCGAAAATTATGCACGGTTCCTCCTATTTTGCAACCAAAGGAAAATCCCTACACAAGCCCGCATTAAATTTTCAATGTATATACCCATAAAACTTATAATATCGCTGTATAAAGAGTTATGTATATAACTGCCGTACTTAACGGAAAATATTTGGAAAAAAGACGAGTTGACCGTACGCTATGTATGATATATATAAATAGAAATTAATCGATACAGAGAAACTCGATTTTCAGTCACTCTCTTTTCAACTGTTCCATCATACGAGAGAATCAATTTCTTTTTAATTTAATATATTTTTTATCCTATAAGTGACAATGTAAGCTTTTTCCATTTCCTCGAAAGATTTCATTATATTCTAGTCGCGTCGGATTCCTCCTTTATAAATTTCATTCTTCCCATCCACGATTCTCGTGAGCTCTTCTGAAAAGCGCATGAATTACCTGGAATTTAAGATCCGGATTTCCGTAACAAAAGATCACAGAGTTTGCATACATTAATTAATTTATTTAATCAATCATTCCTTGAATACTACTCGTTACAGTACAGTTGTTTTATCACTGTGCAAACATCACATCGCTACCTACTGCAGAACAACTTGGAAGAGTAGCAGAAGGATTAATCAAGAAAATATTCTATTGATTACTTGACTAATTAAATAACTAATTATATAATCACTGCTATATAGACTATTATATGTAAAAGATTAATTTAGAGATTTTCTGGAAAGAGCTTTTAAATTCGTTACGCAATATAAATAAGTAATTGAAATGATCAATTGCTAAACGTATTAAGTTCATCAGTATTCAATAAGATAATAAAGCCGGCGATAAAGAAATTATTTGCTGTCTCTGATCATATTTACTTACTTCCGCTCATGCATTAATCACGGTACATAAGTCGCTCGATACATTACGATCGTGACCTGCAATAATAATTAGAAATACGTAATACGCAAGCCTCGTATGTTTATACTCGCAGAATCTTTCCATTCGATTGTGAAAAACATTACGCGTGAGTTTTTTAAAAACAACCGCTATGATCGAACACTTTAAGCGCTTCTACAAACAGTATAAAAAATAACAAAGTGCTTCGGGGAGGGGCGGGAAAAAAATACGTCGATTTCTTTTAGCTGAATGGTCGAATATTGAAAAAGATCGGGGGAAGCCGCGATGCAAACTGGAACAAATATGATGTATTTTTCAAGACTGCGGCAGTGTGTATGTGTAGTGCAAGCCATACAGCGCGCAAGCTGCTCATCGAATTTTAATGATTTCTATTCCCATTGCATTATTCCCTGCCGCGGATGAGACTATCCGATATCGAATTTCCGAGTTAGCTCGTCCCGCGAGGTTTCGCAGCATACATACAAATATATATATCTGCTCACTCCCCTCACCTCTCGCAGCGATGCTTAACCACGTCGATCTCGCCGCTCTATTCTTGTATCTCGTTCCAACTTTTTCAAGCGTATCTCCCGAGTTGTGTGAAAATAAAATGTACACGGACTTTGCACACCTTTCTTGTGTTCCTTGCGTTAGAAATGGAGCCGAGGATAATTCGACACCATCTTTAATTATTCCGAAACGAATTTGCTTTCATCGTAATGAATACAGTCAACGTATTAAAATGTACCTGCTCTTTTTTACAACTCGTATCCTTGTACGACCAGAGAGATAAGAATTCAGACGTTAAGAAGGAATTCGTGTACTTCGCGTCGCTTCAAATTTGTTTTCGATAAACCCACTACACGTTTTGATCATGTTAACTTTAAGTGAATATCTTAACGAAAACTTTATTGAATCTGATTTTTCTCGTCTCGTTTATATTTTAATAGAATTTAATTCACGATTAATCCCTGGTACATGAGGCCGTATTTAGTCTCATTAAATTCTTATAAAATGCAGTTCACAGAATAGAACCTTTATCGGTAACATAAGGTACAATATTTATGCGCTTTTACGAGGAAACCTCAATCTCGGTGAAAATTTCGATAAAAACCTTTAGTGCGCGAAGCCCAGCATAAAAATATGACGTAATTATATTCATTCGAGCTGGTTCAAAGCTTTAGCATCCATTAGCATTCAACGCTGTCCACTATATAAAAACATTCTTCTAAACTCCGAATTTTTTCAACAAAGATTTCCGAGAAGAGCTCTCATGTATAAAAGAAGAGGCGCGAGCTGCATCCCCGCACTCCTAATGTCCAGTTGCGCTCGAGGCTTTTCCCTTCGGCGAACGCGGGTACATATTCATATATATATGGTGAATCGCATAGAGGAAGCGCGAGGGGAGGGCGGATCGGAGCACCGGCATAGAAGCACAGGCAAGCAGAGGGGAAGGGCTTTTGTCTTGGAAGCTTGAAAATCGAGCCGCCGGCGGGTAATTCAAATTCACCGCCCGCTACGCCAGATGCAGGCTATGCACGTACGCAGTTATATATGCATAATACGGCGCAACACACAAAACCAATATAGCCCGTCGCGCGAAAGCCTCGTGCGCTTGCAGACGCAACGCGCGTTTTCTTCCTCTCACCGCAGCCGCCTCGCCGCGTCTTGTCCCCTGCAGCTTGCGCTGCTGCTGCTGCTGCTGCTCCTGCAGATATGAATTCGAGCTCCTTTGTCTTACGGGGGATATTTATGCGTCAGGGTCTTTTTGTGTCCCGTTGTATTGTGTTGGCAATGGTGCGAGCGAATTCCGACAGTCGAAAAATTAGTGAGCTGCTTCGGAATCCACGCGTATTGTGATAAACTGAAGGAAATATGATATATAATGTACGAAACCTATGTCATTACTTAGAACATGACAACGGATTTAATTTAAATTGAAATTAAGCTACGTATTCGAAGGAGTATAATTTCAAAGCGCTTGACTGACAATCAGTGTCTGTCCATACTTGTCTGTTTCTACTCGCATTTTGTATAATTAAGCATGAGGGACAAGGCAACACATTTATTTTTTAATATTCTCCGTAAGTAGCACCCAATTTTCGTTTATCCTTAAGAAAATTTAAAAGTTAATTTATAGATTCCTTTTGCCGAATCTTATTGGGGTCAAGTATGTACATCCTCTTATGCTATGACGAAGGATTTAAGCTGGTTACAGTACAAATTTGACTAAATTGTAGATAATCCGCGAGCTAAAAAATGTAGATTGCAAAGGTCTGTACGTATAAAGCACTGCACGCGGGAGTGTTTCTGTAACTTATGGCTGTTCTTAAAACTTTTTGTGGCTTTATTTTTCGCGGTCCCAGGGCCACACCTGGCGTAGACTACTACGAACGCACACCACCTCCTCTCCATCTGTGCAACGTATAAATATTGGGCGTCAGTTGGTCCGAATGTCGAGGCAATAAATTTTTTGTCCGCATGCGCCGCATCCTAATTGAGAATTCGCAATCACCGTAAAGCCAAATTAAATACGCGTCGAAGCCCCTCGTATACTTAATTAAGCAAGTCGATTACTTTATAGGTTAGGAAATAATACGATCGATAAATGCTAACTTTGGCTATCGATGTATGAGGTACTGGCGACCAACGAACTTTGGAATTATTTCCTAAAACTTAATTAGAACGTGATTCGCAAGACTGTGCAAGCAAGAGTTCGATAACAGTTAAGTATATTGCCGCTTATAGATTTAATGGCATCAAAAAAATATCCGTGACTGAAAAACATTTCATCATTTGACTTTGATAAGGCAACGGTTACTTGAAATTAATATCTTCTGTGAATCGTGGAAATGAATATATAATAAGTTTAATTGAAAAGGCTCGATGTTGGTTCGGCCCGGAATCTCATTATTCTGAATTCCGCTCATTTCGTTTTATGCAGATCCTGTTTGTTTCACAAGAATTTTTGTTTAATTCAAAAATACAAGCTACACATTTGTCATGCTTGAGATTCCAGACTTTACTCTTTTTTTAAATAACTTACGAAATGAAACATCGCAATATATTTCCGTAGAGATTATTTTTAAAGGCATACCAGTTTATTTTAGGTAATTGTTATTCTTGCAAATTAGTATAATGATGATGACATTTGCCATTTTAATGTACTTAATGATATGTTTCATCCTACAAATGAATCCTGTCAAGCTCTGTATATGGGTAATTCTCCAGAAGGTCGTACATTTAAAGTAATTTTTGTAAATACCCTGGCACTTTCAAATAATTATTAATAAAATATAACGAGGTAAATATGTATCTTTAAATAAGATCTACCACGGTATATAAAGATAAAAGCGATCGCATGTTAGCTTTTATTTCCAGACATATAAACGATGTACATCGTAAATTTACAGTTCTGTAAAGTAAATGAGCAATAATTCAGAATGCGATTGTTTGTATTTACAGCGTTTTCTTTATGAAGCCATATACACTATGTAGTTAAGTAAATACGCTGAAAAATGTGGCTGTGAAATCGTGTAAGATGACTTGTTTATTGAGAAGCTTGTTGAGCAACACATGAACATTTTCTGTGGCTCTATAAAATATTCCTTTTTACTTCGTGCAAAATTGTTTATATTCTGTGCTGCATTGTTTAATTAATGTGCATCTAACGCTTCGTTACAAAAAATTATCCTCTTCCTGCACTCTCGATCTTTACGAGCTCATAATCCTGTACGCAGTGAATTCGCGGCTGTGATGGGTATAGTAAAGTTTAATACACGCTTGATCCACAAAATAGATATTAAAAAGGAACACGTCGCCGGCGACATCCTACAATCGACAATATCCCCAATATAGTTATGTACGCATAAGCATATAGGGACACAAGGGTGTATGCAAGGCACGACACTGCAGTCGCACGGGACACTGTATAGTCGGGCTCGCAATCTATTTAGGTTTAATAGTTTCTCCGACAGTTGAGTTAGCGGAGCTCTGATAGCGATAGCCCCAACGCAGCAACAGCAGCAGAAGCAGAAGCAAAAGCGGCGCGCGCCGACTAGACGAAACAAACTTCCCCGGGGGGACCGATCGAATCTTCTTACCCCACGAGCCCACGAGCCTCTCTCTCTCTCTCTCTCTCTCTCTCTCTCTCTCCTGGCTCACTGCACGCAGCTCTCGGACTCCCTCTCTCACTCGCTGCACCGACTCTATATACCTTCCTTCCTTTCTTCCTCTCCGCCATCCTCTCACACGCGCACCCGCCATCGATTCGGCTGCTGCTGCTGCTGCTGCTTCTGGCTTTCTCTCTCTCTCTCTCTCTCGCTTTTACCGCGTGCACTCGGCGCCTCTCGCCCTCTCTCACTCCGAAAACCGCTTCCATAGAGCTCGGCGAACCTCAGAGATATTTCATCGCGAAATTGTGCCGCGCCCGGATTTAATATATAAATGCGCGCGCTCCCGAGTTCCCTTCCGGTCTCCTGAAAAGTGACGAAGTCTCGCTTTACCGACCGAGTAATAGAGACCTATAGCTGCTTCTATTCTATATATACTCTGACTCCCTCTGTGTATATGTAGACACGGGATTTTTGACGGTGCATCGATGCTTGTCCTCGAATGAGTATATAATAAATTGTTTAGAATTTGTTTCCTTTACTTTCTTTACTGCACAAATGCGCGTACGCTCGGAACATTTTGTAGTGCCTTGCACTTTCAGAAAGCTTTCAGTCGAGCTGCACAATATTTTTTCTTTCTCTTTCGTTTGGTGGGTGGAATTTTATACTAAAGGTGCGCGCAAGGCACTCTCGAGAATTTTTATTTTCACCGAGCATTTTATTCAGAGCGTCACCGATTTCTCTCAAATATTTCTTTTCGACTACGTTTCTTAAAGAGAAATGCTATAGTTAGTCTTTTCGAAAGAGATATTTTGTAGCGAAAGTCTTTAATTTTTTAACTGTACTCTCGGTATTTTACGGTGGTTTTTGGGTTAGTATTAATAAAATTAAACAGCTCCTTTTTATACATCATCTTTGAAATTTTAAATCTTGTATAAGACTGTTTGGTCTTGAATTGTAATTTTTAACGAAAGGCAGTAACGAGATACTTTACATTGTTCGAGTTCGTTATGCGAAATTCTTATTCTTATTTATTCTTTTTCATCTGAGGAGTCCTGAAAAGTTTATATTCGTAAATTCCAGAAAATATAGTTGAGTGTATATTGCATCTCATTGTATATCATAAAATCAATAACATTAAAATTGGTTTTATTTTAAATATCATTATTTCGTAGTAAAGATTTACTTATGCAGCAGTCAGTCAATGTGCATCTGCCGTACATATTAAATATTTAAATTTAATCTGAAAAATCTCTACATGAGCGCTCTTGTGATTATATATTATATTGATTTTTCCATTTTAATAAATGTATGGTTATAAGGCCGCGTATAGCTGCATTAAATTTAACGGCACATCACTGCAAAAAGTGCATTATGATAAACCTACCGAGTGCAAGCTTACCCAACACCTTTGTCGAAATATTTAATATTTAATGATCAAAGAATAATTGTATTCGAATCTCGTGATTTTGCATTAAAATTTTAACGCTTCTTCGTCATGAATAAACGCACAGAAAAAAGTAACATAAAGAATCGCCACTGTGATGCAAAATAAGTTGGATATTTTAAAATTTCGAGTTAAGTTGCGGAAATAGCGTAACACCACGATTTCAGCGAATATATATCTCCCGATCTGCTCGATTTCTGGCACAATGAAAAATGCCCGAGCGATCACCTAATAACGTTCCGCATCGCGAAATTGCTCAAGAGATAGTCGGCAATCGATAGTTATACCTTCTACAGACAGAAGAATATACACATGCACACACCCGTACACTGTTACCTACCCACATATCCCTCCCTTATAAGTATTCTCGTAGTGCATGGCACGCTTCTTAGCTTTATGCTCTCGTGCAGGTTTATTGCACAGGCTTGCTTGGACTTTTTACCCCAGATCCTCACCCTCTTTAAAATCCCAGTTGGTTTTCATCTCTGTATACCGTGCTTCTTTACACATACTTGTATAGTATATAAAAAGCTCTGCACACATACACGGTCATCCAGTGGTATCGTCACCTTGCGACTCGAACTGCAAACAATGAGCAGCCTGCCGCCATTGTCACGAGTCTTCGGATTTTTTGTGTCGCGCGATACTAATAATGCCAGAAACGCCTCCGAGGGTCTCGACTTTACTTTTCTCTTTTCCTTCTCTCCCTCTTCTTTTTCTTTTCCTATCTCCTCTCTCAATGGCCTTTGTCGCGTGCAATATACACGCTCGCGCGCGCCCCATGACAAAAGATCGCGTCGGGAAAGCCGTATAACTGGGGGCTCCGCGTGATTATGGACCGGGTTGGAGAGATTCTATGTGAGGGGGGGGGGATGCTCCCTCTAGCCGCTTCTAAATGGTACACCGGTAATTGGTCTCGCGAGGATTCGCACAATTGGTTGCCTACTTGGTATTTGCAGCCGTGGAGCATTTTTCCTCTCGTTGTGTTTCGATGATTATCGATATTACCTTCAATGGGATACTCATTGATCATTTACAAACTAATAAAGCTGTTAGACTAAGTTATGTTAATTGGAATAACTAAGCTGTTAACAAATTTGAATTACAGACTCAAGTTTGGAATATTTCACTTTCATTACTTATTTACTGCATTTTGAAGTATTTTGTATCATAATTTTAACAGCGTGCTGTCAAAGCCCTTTCACTAATTAGCAGTTAGCTTTCAACTCAGTAACTTTTTATATAAACGCTCAATTCCAATCAAATTATCCTTGACATTACATTATACCTGCACATGAATAAGACCTTCCTGACATTTTTACTTTACCGCACTTTTTACAAAGGTTTAAAAATAAAATATTTCCTTTTTAAAAAACTGGCATGAACAAGCGAAGCGAAAATGACTGGTACAATAAAAAAAGCTTCAACAGATCGTGCGAATGATAGTCACCTTTATTTAAATTTTCAAGTGAAGCGCAATTTCATGCTATAATTTATATTTCACGATAAATGTGAATTGGTTCGCATAAAATCTATCAGTTATTTTATGATTTCGCTTGTACTTATTACCAAGAAATATAATGTAAGAGAAATTTAAATATTTAAATGGACGATGAATGATATATATTTATGTAAATTCAATAAATTCGTTCGAGCTAGAGTGCAATTAGTTCGTAATTTAAGAATTAGTACAATCTTAACTAAACTTCATAAAAAATTATAATAGTTGAGATAATTTGTTAGCGCCGTTATCCCAAAAATAATCTTTATCGAAAAAACTTTACATAGAAAAAAGAACTTTGTTTTTTTGTTTTTATAAAAATGTACATTATTATATTGCTACGTATGTTGTATGGATTCTAAAAGATTATTGTAAATCATCTAACGAGGGGGAAAACGCGAATAGCCTTTTATTGTGATTTTATTCAGGCATACTTAAATATTCATAATAAGTATGCATGCATTATATATATACAAAGATTTTATACTGCATCGCAGAATATGACCGCAAGGAATTTAAGAGGCACCGCATAAAAACTTATCGAGATTTAAAATTCGATAACCAAATGCAAAGCCTCAGCATAAAACATCATTAAATAATCTTAAAATTGTATCATAAGAAATATTTAAAAAAAAAACTCTTCTTGTACCCTACAGATCCTTCATTTGCATTCTCACACCGTCGAACCCATCAAAAGTCCTATATACATGTATATACTATTCCATCACCCGAAAAATGTTCCATTTTATAAATTGTACGACAGAGTTGACAGGGTACTCATCTCGGCGCACATTCTTCCGTATGTTTCATGAAGGCCGCGCAACAGCCAAGTTTCGCTCCTAAAGCAGACACAGCGTTGAAGGAGGAGGCAGCCCGCAGTCGGTGCAGAGCCAAGATGATTCGCGATTACGTGATGCTGCTGTCGTGGCTGTGCACGGTGAATGGCAAGGAAGGCAAGTATATACATCTACAACACAGACGTACACGCATGGCTTTGCATATACATGCAGCTGAACAGCGGGAGGGGTATATTAATATTAAGAGGGGGGGCAGGTGACGCGCGAGGCTGCAGGCATGGCGGCATTGTCGCACCTGAATGCGATCGATTATTATTCAAAAGTACGATTCTCGTGTTTCCAGGGTATTTTTGGCACATCAGCGACATACACTACGATCCGAACTATTCCATCCAGGGCAGCAGCGACGGCCGTGAGTATACACGTAGTCAATTACTTTCCAGTCTTTACCCTTTTAAGCTTGGAATTGTCCAACACGCCGTGACTCGCAGCTATATACGTGCATATAAAGCAAGAGAGAGAGAGAGAGAAAGAGTCGGTGAACACCTGCGCTAGTCAGCATAGTTCGCGTATAGGTATGCTCCTGCGACTGAAACTGACAAACGCTATTTTGTTTCAATTTTAAACTGACTCGGGCTCGCTCGATTGGGATTTTAATAGATTCATGACTTTATCAATACGGCAAATTGATCCTTTTTCAGGAACAAATATCTGCCACGGCGGCTATTGAATTTTTCCCCCTGGCCATTGGCTGAAAAATAAAAAAAATCATTTTCATCATAAAAAATGGATGCACTCGACATTTTCGGTATGGTAAATAAGAGAAGAATGCATTTTTTAACAAAATTAATTGTGAAAATATTGTCAGTCCAAAGTTCACTCAAAATTCAATCAATCAATGTACTTTTCCATAAAATACTTTCTCATACAATACTTTTTCCATTAAGATTCAAAATCCAACTGAAAAACAGATATAGTCATATTCGTTTTGGTCTATGAATAAAACACTAAGGCTTCTTGTATTCTAACAAAACATCAAATTAAAAGCAATAATACAACACCATTCGTCAGTACACAAGTTCTTTCACGGTGCGAAGTAAGTACTGGAGATCTGTTTACTGTTAAAGTGACTTACGATCCGCGCGCTTAACGGTTTAAACTTTAAATTCATTCAAAAGTTTTTCTGTCGCACTTAAGGTTTAAAAATAGTCATAAAAGAACATTTTAACGATGGTTACTTTATAAGTTACATTTGAAATATTATTACAATTTATCTTCTAAATCGTTAAACAATAATATGAGAAGTTAAAATATATTACATTGTTAGCGGCTTTATAGAAGCTTTCTATAAAGATCTTGTGTAAAGAGATAGAAATATAAATTACTAAGTTTTCAATTAAGTGAAATAAATGTTTCTTCAATTTTAATTTGATTATAATATTTAGTAGTAGCCCATAGTCACAGTATGCACAATTATGTATAATTATTTAAAAAATTGTACTTTTACTCTGTAAATATTGCAACCAGAAAATGTAATAACACTTGGTATTGTATAGCATAATAATCTCATTAAGAGATTAAATCTGCTCTAACAATAAAAAAATATTTCGTAGTAAAACATTTCATCTTATTCTTCCTAGAAGCAAGTAAGGGCTACGAAATGTCGTTAACTTCCGGAGAGCTCAATTTAAAAGAAAGAAATAGTTTGAAAATTTACGATCAAATACCAGAACTACAGTGAAGTGTCTATATATAAGTCTAAAGAAAAATGGGTTGAACGTCTAGGGCGTACTTGAAAATTCGTGTAATGGTGAAAACGGTTATAGGAAAGAAAAATTATCGATTCACTTGTCTGCATTTCTATCCGTAGTTATTCAGATTCCACTCGACAGCGTGTCAGTAAAAAATTACTTATATTCTTTAAAAATTAAAATCATTATCTCTGACAACGGCAAATAATATTGAAGTCAGTTTGCTTAAAAATCTGTTTATTATAAAAATTATATATAAAATCAAAATTATACATAGTAGCTGCTATTAGAAATTGGTATAATGAAACAAATGAATTAATTAAAAATGTAGAGGCATGATAAAGAAAACAAATTATTCCCTGTACTTCTCTAACGTTTGTTATTTACGGCGAAAAAAGTATAGCTCCAGCAGTTGCAATAGCAATTACAGAAACATACAATTTAAAGCGCAAATTCGTGGAAATTACGCAACTAAAAAGCTGTAAATTTCTCGGGTTAAATAATTCTCTCTTAAATCTACCTGTTTTAATTTTACCGTGCCCACGTGATTATTTGGGAAAACAGTTTTAATTGAAGATTCTATTTTATTTAAAATTTAAGAGGTATCGGCCTTTTAATAAATATCTAAATTCAGTAGCTTATACTTTTAATATAAAAAGGTTTTTCATAAAATAGAAAACAATATTTTCAGCGAAATTGAAGTATTATACTTTGTATACTTCTGGCGCGTTTAATTATTTTCAAAAATAAAAGAAAAATATTGAATTTTTAAAATGCAAAATTTTGTTCACTCTCTTATGAAGTTATATTAATTTAATCAGAATAAGGAACAAAATATACTTCTACGCAATAATCTTAAACAAGTAAAAAATAAATAAATAATAAATACGTGTTTTTCGTAATAGAGATCGTAAATCACATACAGCTGCATAGCAATATAGCGTGCCAATTCATCAATTTTATAATATATACTACATCATGAAGTTTTTCTTAAATATACAATTGCTCGAATTATCGTGTATACGTGTAAAAAAAAAACATGTTTTTGTATATAATAATAATAATTTATAAAATACGTTTGATACTAAAAAATTCACTTACTTAGATTCATTTTGTATAGTTATTAGGTACTTTGTCTACCAAGGTCACTAAAGACCCTCCTGAAATGTATTGCAGGCATGTCGATACATAAAAGATAATTTATGAGAAGTAATTTATAAATAAATTGATGGAAGTAGCTTGACGTTTACGAGAATGTCACTTATGTAGTCTTATAGTTTTGTTTGAAATACATTGTCAGTATTGGTACATCAGTGGTTCGAGGAAGCCTTCTATAAAGCTCGTTCAGTAATGTTCGCGGAACTTGAAACAAGATACGCTTAGTAATACGTGCTGTACAATGGGCAGGAATACCCGATAGACAATTAAGATTATTTATTAAATAGAGTAATAAGATCATTTGAGCTAAGTACTTTTCAAATGAAAAACTTATAGATTGTTGAACAAATAAGCTTTTTTTTAAAAACATATAGTAATTTTGTAATATCAAAGTATAAAAATGCATAATATTAGTCTAGGCGAAGCTGAGGTTAGCTTGTTTAAAATTGCGTTTTCGTCAGTTTCCGCTTGGTCAAACTAACACAGATATTAAAGTACTTGTACATTTTATGAAAAGTTGATGGAATTTTTTACCTTTGTTATTTCAATTTCGCTTCAATTTTCATTATTCAACAAGTTTGTACACCAAAACGAAAATTAATCTGTGAAGAATCTATAGCTTGATCATGCTTAATGTTTCCTGCAGTAAATCTTTCGCAAGTATTTTTAGCAATAATATAATCACTAAACTAAAGAGACAGGAGATAAATAACTTTTAAAATTTTAAATGAAATCTATCTGAAGTAATCTTTAATTAGTCATTCACTTTTTCAAAATTTCTTAAAAAGATTTTCACTTTTTTTTTGTGCCGCGTAAATAAGGAATTATGACAGCTATAATACATGTCCCACCAGACGTGTCTCTTACTATTTAAAGCAAAGTCTATCATTATTTTATTTATTCTGAATTTTAAACGCTATTTTCTTTTGTAAATAGAAAGTAAAGCATGGTTATAGATCGTTCGAAAGAAAGGCTTAAAATATGTCGAAAGTATAGAAGCACAGGTTTAATGTTCATCTAGAGCGCTGCGAACAATATGACGGAGTTTTGCGCGTCGAGGTCAGCATTCCTTCCTACGTCCTCCGGGCATGTTCCGTCGAGAATCCTATCCTTCTTCTATCGTACCTCTCGCCTCTCCATAAAAGTGCGCGACAAAAAAGCTGGCGCGCGCACAACGAGAGCAAAATAAAATATAAAAATAGAGCAGAGTACCCTCGCCCCGATAAAACTAGCCGTATGTGGCTTTTGTGTGTGTGTGTGTCGCAGGATGCTGGAACACGAAGGGCAGCAGCGCGGACATCGGACTGCACGCGAGGCTGAACGACAAGATGCCGAGCGCCGGCGTCTACGGCCACTACAACTGCGACTCGCCCTGGGCCCTCATAGAGTCCGCGGCTAAGGCCATGAAATCCATCCACGGCGACGGCATAGAATTCGTCCTCTGGACCGGGTGAGTAACCGAGCTATTCCACCAGCCGCCGAGCTTATTGTGCATGGCTGCTCGGACCTATACATATATATATAGGGCCGTATAGCGCAATCTTAATCGATCGGGATGTAACTGTTAATGGACCCGGGGAAGACGCGTCCGCTCTCCTCCGCGAGTGGGAGACGTAATCTCGTAGAGGCTGCAACGGCAGCTTGAGGGCCGCACTCCGCGAACTATAGGGCCGTTATTTCGAGGAGTAATATTGAGCGCGGCGCAGTAGATGGCCGAGTAAATCCGCTGCTATTGGCCCGTTTCGCGGGCGTTGCGACTGATAATGTCGCTCGTCGGCTGGATTCTTCTGGCCAAGTTAATCCTACAGTGGCTCTCTCCGCGATGCATTTTCTTTATATTCTCCATGCTTTTGTTTTGCATTTCGAACAAATTTATAATTTTGTCAATTATGCCGCGAATTTCTGTGCAATTCCAATGCATATTACCTATATGTAAACCACATTCGTTACGTGCATTAAAAATGAATTAAATTAAAAAACTTTTTCAGGTATTTCAGTAATGCAAAATTCTACAAAATTTGTACGAAATTCAAGAATCGTGCTTTTAATATAGTTTCTCAGTGAAATAATTTTAAAAAATGTCGAATTATAACTTTTCTCCATAAAAATACTTTGCATATTTGAGTGCGTTTTAGTTTCATGTTTTTGTAAATTTCTACAAATCTTTATTTTAAAAAGCTGCTGGCAATAGATTGGCACTTAGGTTCCTCGAATTTATTTTGTCACTACAACAATATTTGTGAAAACTTTTTAATTTACATATTTATTCGTAGAATTTTTCATTTATACATAGCTGCATTTTTATGCAGCACATTTTTAATAAAGCTTTAAGCGACTTTGTAACAAAAGCACGTTTTTCAGTAATTCAGTTTTTTTTTTTAAACTAAACACAACGACAACCTCTACGACAACTGGAAAATTTAACTGTGCACAATATTCAGCTTTTTGAAATAATTATACAAGAATAATTTTGAAATTACAACTTGTCTTTGTATAATATAATAATGACACGACTAAGCTAAGTTTATTACAAAAAGTCAAAACCGATAGTGACGTTGAAGCTCGCCCAGGAATGAAGGAATAAAAACGCAATAAATTATATCCAGCAAAGCCAAAACATATTTGCGCGATATTTTTAAGAGCCACTTCCTGCCATCGCTAGGTGAAAGCACTAAAAAAAAAGAAGGCGAAGGAGTAAGGGCGCATATAAGCCGAGAATAACGAGGTTGGATTTTGTTCTCTGCAACTTTCTTAGGGACGCCCTGTCACGGTACGATGGCATGACGGAGGAGTCGCGGCTGCACTACCTCAAGAACATAACCGACCTGCTGTCGCACACGTTCACGGGCCAGTTCGTCTTTCCCGTACTCGGCCACGAGGACGTCGGCCTGAACTTCTCCCAGATTGCCAATCTCTGGAGCAACTGGTTACCCGACGATGCTCTCGTCACGCTCAGGGAGAGTGAGTGATGTTTTATTAGCGTTTCACCTCCCCCCCTTGTCCCCACTCCTTGCGTGCAGTTAGGCAAACGCGCGGAGACGCCCGCCAAAGTAGTTGCTCCTTCCCGGTTTTTTCGCTTTTATAGTGCGCAAAAAAATTTACGTGCTCTACATTAATCAAGTATAAACGAGAAGGACTTGAAGAGGGATTCAAGTTTTTTTTTTTTTTTTGAGGTCATTTAACTAAGGGTGTTGACAAACGTGATCTTGTCTAAATTTAAGAATGAGTAATGCGCTTTTACTTATTCTAAAGCTGCAAAGTATAATCGAATAATTTTTGTTCTTAAATTTCGCAGCTAAAGATATTAAGGAAAAATCTAAAAGAAGTTTCGATGGCTGTACGTTTTTTCGTTCCGGCAATTACCATATTTTCTAAATAAAAGTAATATTAACTAATATCGAATAGCACGTTGCTTTTTACTGTTCCACTTTTTACGAACATCTAGAGTGAGTTAATGCACTAATTGCCTTAAAATTTAATTATACAGAACGAAATTATAAATAGTATATTTTATAATCTTGCAAAATAAACAAATAAGCTCTTATCGGATTTTAGCTTATGAAACCAAAATATGTAAGTAAAACATTAAATAAGATCATGGCTTCATCATTTATATATATACATATTTTATCAGTAATAGAATATTAATTCATTATAATGACTTTATTCGTGAAGTTTTCTAAAGTTCCTTAATCAACTATATTTACGATACGAAACGCTTTATTTGACATCAAACACAACTCGTCTAACTTTCCCTATTGACATTAAACTACTGTCCCTCCGTTTCTTTCTCGACACCGGTCCGCACACCGCAGACGAAATAATCCCCAGTTACAAAAGCGTCAGGTGCTGAAAACAAGCGTAACTCAAAATCCGCGGATCTAAGCGCTTGAACATATGCAGCGTAACCGCCGTCACTCTAATCACCGGACCGCAGCCACAGTGAAATATTGTTCATCGGCGAGACTCGCCGAATTCCCTCGATCCGCAGCAATTAGAAGTGCATATCGATCGACTTGATTCGGGTTGGTGTTAGCTGGTTATAGCTTGAAATCCTCACTCGATAACTAATAGGCCCCCGTGTGTGTGTGTGTATGTGTGTGGGTATCATATCCGTCTCTTTTCTGTCCGCAGACGGCTACTATATGATCGAACAGCGCTCGAAGAATTATCAGATCATATCCCTGAACACGAATCTGTGGCTGGGCGCGGGCGTCGATAACCGAGTGCCGAGCCAACGAGCCACGGGCAGTGGGGCCAGTGGAGTAGTGGCCGCAGCCGCGGCAGCCATCTCCACCGGCTCGGACCCGGCCAATCAGTGGGAGTGGTTCAAATCGGTCCTCAACAAGGCCAGGAAAAAAGGAAAGACCGTGAGTCGTGTTTTTTTTTATTTTTCATTTATTATAATATCAATATTTTCTAGATGATTTAGACCGATTATCATATGAAATTATGATTGATTTGATCGACCGACTTGTTGCGAACAATGTTTGGATAAAAGTTTTGAGGATTCGAACCAATTGTATCGGTTACTTTAATATTTTTCTAATTCAAATGGCTAATTCAGAATTAATTACATCTCGAATTTCAATGTCACAAAATGCTACACGAGACAGTACATCGCAAAAATATATTCGAAATAGTAAATCAATTTGAAAGTGATTCACAAAAAGTATTTGTATATTAATTACAGTAAATTAAAATTTTATTCTTAGTTCCGCATAAATGAGACTAATATAAAAGAGATTTATTTATGAAAATTTCGTACACAACTCTACAATTATTATTAAATGTTTTATTATTTCATTTATTTATAAATTATATACTACATATATATTTGAACAAATAATTGAGATTGAGGACGTTAAGCGGCAATAAATTGGCAGCGGTTTTACTTAGCTTATCTGAAATTTGAAACTTTTCTTTCAAACAGCAGCGGTCGTTAGCTAGATATGAAGTCTCAATTAAAATGCAGCAGAAAAATCATTGCATGTGCTCTCTTGTTTTCTCGTGACTAATGAGCAGTGTTGTAACACGTCACGTTCGCCAATCCACCCCAACATCAATCGTTCATAATTAAAAGTTTTTAAATACAATATTTTATACATCTATAATTCATAGTATACATATATACGTGTAATTCAAGTATAATTCATCTGACTGAAACATCAATTAATTTTATACGAATGATTACCAATTAATTTATCAAATGATTTATATTCGTGGAATATATCATGTTGAGATTATCGTTAAAAAATAACAGTTAAAAAAGTAAAGTTTTAAATACAAACCTCAATTATCTGATTATTCTTTGGCATGACAACTCGTTACAGAAACTTTGTCATTAGAAATATAATTTTTCGCGCGAATAGTAGAGGAGGTGAAACGAAAAAGCTCCGATATTTTTAAACGAACGAGGTTCGGGAACTGGTTAAAAAGTAGCCAGTAGCAAGACTGGGAGGACATTGAGCAAGAAAGAACAACATCCAGCTAACGGAAAGCAGTGCAGTGCGGAGCTCACAGCGGAGCAGTAACAGCATAGCGTTAGCTTTATCAGGCATCTCAATTAAAAGCAAACAGCAAAAACAAAAGCGAGCAATCGCGGCCCCGCTTGTTTCGCACTCGCGTGTGTTACAACAGCTACGCGTACCCTAGCAACCCTGCACAGTTCTCTCCCACTCACACACAGAGAGAGAGTGGGACAGGCACACGTAGATAGAGAGAGACATATATACGCGTACAAAGGGGCACAGGCGAACAGGACAATTGCATCAACTTCCGCCACTGGAATCATAAACATACCAGTAGTTTACTACCGGCATAGATAATGGATTGTTGGCGAAGAGGTGGTGGAGCAGGGGAGGGGAGAGGATGGGAGGAAGGGGCCGGGGGGATGGGTGATGGG
>UELV01082477.1:0-21527 GCA_900490015.1 Megastigmus stigmatizans | reverse complement strand
GGGGGTACGTGGGTCGTAAGTGGGTGGAAGCGGGTGGGAAGGGGTGGGCAACGGGTGGAGTGCCATACGATATTCACCGGACGAAACTCGCGGGCGCACGTGCGCGCTTCCTAATGCAACCGGAACGTCCTATACACATGCACAGTGCGCTGCAATATGTGTGTCAGTGCGCGAGCTGGTTATCCCTGTGTGGCCCTGTTAACCATATACATGTAGCTGTGTGTGAGGTGTAGGGAAGGAGAGAGAGAGAGAGAGAGTTTCTGTAGCGTGCAGCTTCACTGCGACTCGTGTGAAAATTCGTCGGATGCTCCCCATGTGTGTTTATGCTGATTCGTTAGGATGTATGCTCGCTTCTACAATACCAGTGTTTATGTGAGTGTCCGCCATATGGATATGGGTTAAGGGATGGGAGCATAAGTGTGGCTTATACATATGTTGGAATTTGCGAATAAGAGTCCTTGAAACAGTGTGAGTGGCTGTACGTGTGGTCTTTCCCTTTGTGTACGTGTAAGCTGTGAGAACTTTGGCGATTAATCGCGTAATGGTCATATCACGTGGTAATGCGCAATAACTTGGATTGTATAGCTCAAAAAATAGACAATCGTAGATATCTATAGATTCATTATGTATCACTTTGAAATGTGATATTTAATACATGAAAAGCTTTAGATTATATTATATAAGTAAAATTTAGCAATGATGAATAAATTCGAGTTGCATAAGTATGAAAGTGTTCTGTTCTACTTTATATATTATGCATTTATGCACATAAATTATTTGCAAAGTAGATATTTCCATATTTGTTCCCAACCAAATTGCAATTTGAATCCTAGAAATCACTAAAGATGAGCTCTTTAGATTGAGTCTCAAAAGTTGGCATCCTTCTGTAAGCAAACGTTTACAATCCATGGTTATTACAAATTCTTTAATTTATATAGTTAACTAATTGAATTAAAATAATAATTATATAACTTAAATTGAACCATATTTATGGAAAGTTTTAAAAATCGATTTACAAAATATTCAATTAAAACACTAATAAAATTATCCTTTTTGTAGATCGCTTTTGTAATTCATCAAAGTAAAATGGCCTTTTAAAAACTAAATTTAAATATCGGAGTTGTTTTATAATATTTTATTAATCCTACAATAATTGTAATGATTCTTGGGTTGTTACCAATTTATTTCAAATATATTATTATAATTATATAATATTATCGAAATGTATATTTCATTTTAATAATGCAATCAATCTCCTTTTTGCATTGCTGTACTTCATTTCTTTCAAATTATCCGCAACGCTAAAGAATAAAAGAGAAGCATAAAATCATAATTTCTCTTACATACATATGTTAGAATTTTTAAAAAGACAAGTAAAGCTACTAATAATTGAATTAATCAATCAGTCGAAATGAAAACGAAATATTCATTTGATCAAATAAAGCATCGTATAATTAATATCAATAAATATCGATAAATATTGGACGATTTATATGATTTTCAGAATCGTTTAATAACAGAGATGAATTTCACATAAAAATTGTTCTCTTTGCCACTTCTTTATATGCTTTAAATCAACCAGATTTAATCGTTTCTTTATGCAGCTACGTACAAAGTATTAAAAGCAGGATTGACTCTCATAATTTTCAAATATTTACACTAACTTGTCTCTGTAATCGATTTCTTCCTTTCTTTTTTCCCCTGATCAATACTTTCTAATTATTATTGAACCGTCCATATCAAGCGTCAGCTTAGTCTTATTGAGATTTAATAGTCCGATCAGAAGTAAACTAAAGTGTCCGTCATGATGATGATATCATAGATATTTTGTCACAACGTAGAGTCGTATAAAATTGACGGCGCGATGAAATATTGGATATACACCACATGTATACATACATGTATACGTAAGAATTCGTTTATTGTAACAGCACTTCTAATATAGAATTTATGACTGATTTTTGATTTCTTAATGTAACTGGGACCAATGAAAATGAAGGCTAAATTTATTTGTACCATGGTCGGAAAGTGCAATGCTTGGTGTTATTAGACGTTGTTTCGGCACTCGGTGTACGTTCCAATCGATATCACAGTTTGTTTACATCCCATACGCTATTACCACAAAGTCCAATATATACTGACTTAAATGAAAAAGTTTGACGAGCTTGTTGTCAGGCAGAAAATAATTAAAATGTAGCTTCTGTACGCATGCCTTACAACACTATTTTCCATCTTTCTGCGTCTGTGTCATCAGGAAACCAGTGCAGCGTTATTGCTCTTCCCAGCTCCCGCGCTGTTTTGTAATAATTAAGCCAAAGTCGCCCGAGAAGCAGCATTGAAGAAGTCGTTCTCTCTTACCCTCTTTAGGCCGCGGAGAAAGCAAATGCTTGAAAGTTTATTCAACGAGCCAAGTCAAAAGCCATGGAAGTTGAGGCACATCTCCATAAATCCGCGCAGAGCCTAGGCTCGTGCCGGTTCTCTCGCGAGCCCTCTCGCATAACTTTTCAAATGCTCTCTAAGTCGAGTCCCCTCTGATCTTTGCCAAAGTACGACAGTGTCGTACATCTGATTCGCTCCCTAGAAACTGTCAATATCCCCATCTAATATCTAATATATGAATTTGAGTTTACTTTAATACGTCTATATAGAGACTCAAAACAGTGATTAGCTTGTCTATAATAGAGAGTTTGCACGTTACCCTTATAAGTCTTCAACGAGGTACTAACTACATATACCCCATAATGCGATTAAGTTGTTTGTTCAGTTCTGACGAAGCTTTAAAAATATGACTCGATCTTTTCAATACTTACTAGCTGCTATTTAAGCTCACTATAGGCTTGCGCATTTTGCTCGTGTTCTATGTGCTAATCTATCAATATTGTGAATGAATAATTAAAGCAGCCCACTGTTTAGCAACCCTTGAGAATTCATTATTCCCCTTTAATCAATCATCGATTATTCACTAGGGCTGTTCACAAAATTAATTTTTCTTCGCGTACAAAGTTCGTTTGGATCACTTTCATGCAGCTCCATACTTTGTCATTCTTTTATGTTTGACGGATACAAAGAGCTTGCGATGAAATGAAAAAGGGCGGCAAAAGCAGGTTAACGAGAGGAGGAGAAAGAATAGGAGAGAGAGATAGAGAGAGGCAGAGAGAGAGAGAGAGAGAGAGAGAGAGAGAGTGAGAACACGAAGCATATACGATGGAAAACATCGACGTCAGCGAAATCAAGTCGATAGAAACGATATAATGGAATTGCAAAATGACTGTGTAGCATTTTAAAGGGGGCGAACAGGAAGAAGCGCGCGAGTAAGGGGGGCTGTACAGGCAGGGCTCGGTGGAAGGGAGGAGGCTGTAGAGGAGGAAAGGCACATCGTGAAAAGTGACCAATCAGCGATCCCATTGTCATCTCATCGGTTTGGCATGTCGGTGAGCCTTGGCTGCTGCTGGTGCGCGGCCGCTGAATGGCACGGTGATTCTTGAATTTGTTCCCGGGCCCCCTTTCCAGTCCCCTTTTTCAGTCTCCCGGCCGTTTGTTCCACGCTGATCCAATCTCTCTCACCCTCTTCCTCGCTTCCTCGCTATTGCTATAGCTGTGACGCCAGGGAAGGCACGCTTTTTTTTTTTTCGTTCGCCGCTGCACGCGCGAGTATACGGCGACCGCGTTAGAAATTACAATAGCCAAGCTTTGTGCCGGTTACTGGCTCTCTCTATCTCTCAGTATGTGTGTGTGTGTACACGTGCATGTGCTTTTCCTTATCGGACGGTACGATGACGCTGATGCACCGAGCCGAGCTAGATCACTGCTTTTCTGCGCTACGTCTATGCGCAATTTGTTTGTATTTTTCTTTTTTGGTCTGTCGAATCACACGAACTGCGCGTAATGCCGAATAAGAATCATATAAAAAACTGTTTGATGAATTTTTTATCGAACTTTTATTCGATTAAAAATATAATCATCAGAATTCGCTCTATCGGAATGCAATCAATCTCTGTATACACTGCTATAGGCAGAAAATGCATCTACCTACTATTGAATTTCAGAGCGGTATTTTTCAAACTCGATCCCTCCTATCACTTTCTATCGGAATACGGAAGCTTTACCTAATGAACACCTTTGATCGTGGACATATCCATCGCATCGCTAGGTTTAATTACTACATCACGCACATAAATCCATGCATTCATATGTGAGGCCAAACACGCATATATAGCGGCGATCGAGAACATCACGCAGGGGCAAATTTCCGTACTTTCAGCGCAAATATACGCGCCGTCCAACGATTATATGACGCCCGGAGAGGTACCGAGGCATTAATCGATTGACCATTAAGGCTGCAGCACTCGGTTCACATGCACACACACCTACACACACATACGCTGTAGGATACAAAAGACACAAGCTCGCCTACTAGTGATAGTAGTAGTATATGGGACAGTAAGAGAGGAAAAGAAGATAAAGTGCGGACTGGCAAGTGGAAGTGCGAAAGAGTAGGGAGAGAGAAAGGGTAAAGTATTACGGCTCGCCTGAAAGTCACCGAGGCTAATGTCGGCAATTCGTTAGAGGAAATGATATTGCCGCGGGGTCGGGGTGAGGAGGAAGAGAGAAAACTAGCGCACGTATATAACTAGTCTGCTCTTTCGCTCTCGCTGCCTCTCACCCTCTCTCCTTCTCTTGGCTTGAGTACGGCTCGCACTGTGCTGCTTGTATAATAATCGCGCCGAGTGCAAGACGCTGTATATACATGTATATAGATGCGGGTGGGGACCTTTTAAACTCCGAGGCTTCAACCTGTCTTTTGACCCCTTCCTCCTCACACACACACACACACATATGCACAACTAACATTAACACGGACGTACTTCGTGCTGCCGGCGCGCACCTACAAGCACTAATAATAATAATCGTGTCTTTCCAACGCGTGCGGCTCGAACTTTTTATCCTGCACGCAGCTGCCTCATTACTCACCTCGCACACAACATCCGAATCACCCTTATTATTTGATAGGCTCACTGGCGTACAATATCCTATTTAGCAGTCCATTTTGGACCTATAAATTTCCTGCGTGAACCGAGACTTGGAAGTGCTCATTCCACAATCTCGGCCTCAGAGATCCTGAACTCCTTCGATTTGTCGTCATTCGATCCGAATCGTATAGCTTGCTTCAAATTTTCCTAGGATCTACTGGCACAGCAGCGATATCGTCGACTTCAGAATTCTGTCATAATCTTACAACACGTTCTGCCTGCTTTGTACCTAAAAAAAGCAAATGGGGTCATAGCTCAAGCCTCGATGGATATATTATCGAATCTTATCTAATTTTATCTAATCTCCCCCTCCCCCTCCACCTCTCTCTCTCGTCTCTCTATCTTCCTCCCTCACAGCTGCACTTCTTGTTTTTTTTCTTCCGTGCTCCCTTTTTGCGAGCGAAAGCTTTCGTTAATTTATTCATTCTGCATGGCTGAGATCATAAGTAGTAAAAGAAGCGGATGCAAAGAGGTTAAACGTTCGGGATGAGGTTAAAGCTAAAACCGAGAGGGATATTTTACGGAGACGTCATTCTTGCATTAATCGGTTTACCTGCTTTCTTCGTATTCCGCTATTTTTCTATAATTGTCGCAGATTGGACAATTTGATTTTTTCGTATTTTGCGATCTCTGAAATCTCAACGTTTATAATTGAATCGTGACAGAAACGAGCTTTATTATTACACGCTGATATTTAGTATACAATGACCTCGTTCGTCTCTTATAAATAGAAAGAACGAAAGGTTCGCAAAAGTCAATATTGGACGGGTAACACAATCAATCAATTCAATCGAGAAAATTCTATTTTGAACAGACTGAGAGACCTGCAAAAAAAATCTTATGTCTTACTCGGCAGCACATCGAGCTTTAAAAGAAGCGGAGGTACAAAACAAAGTATCGATTCGCCTGTCGATGTAATATATGTAAGGAGAAAAAGTATACAGCTCCGGGGTTCTTTTTTATCTCGTGTTCGCAGGTCTATATAGTGGGCCACACCCCGCCGGGAATCGACGACCGGGAAGGCGGATCCGGAGGCCTCGCCGAGGAGCACAACGCCAGGTACCTGAAGATAGTGCGCGAGTACGCGGACATGATACGCGGACAATTCTTCGGCCACTGGCACTCGGACACTTTCCGAGTCATATACAGCGACAGCGGTTGGTATTTCTCCATGTGTATACGATAAATGCATGCCTTCTGTATATGTGTATACCGAGCCGGGCGACTTGCTTTGAATAAAAGTGTGGGAGGTATTATCTTTTGGAATATAAGCTGATTTAATGGAAATTAAATTATTTGCATTAATGGAAGTCAATCAATAAATGAGTTTGCGAATCCCGGTGGTGAAGGCATCGCTAATAGTGTATGCTTAAATTAGCATACTTAAATACTTTGGTCTCATTGTGGTTTTGTACTAGAAATAACCCGTCTTATATATGGGCGCGTAAAATTCGTGCATTACTTGTGATGTTTGCATGCACAAATTATTGCCGCATAACGAGCGGTTGCAAATAGCCTTTTTTAATCAGTAAACATTAGTAAACATCAATTCCACAATTAACAAAACGTAATGATCGATAAAATTGGATTTTTATTCTTCACGCGGTAATCCGATCCAATATTTACATGTACGTATAGGTATAGTGGAAAAAAACTAACATGTCGCAGAAAATAAATCATGTGTAATGAACGCTCAGAGGTTAGATTATTCCTATATCGCGCTCGATCCGCTTTTCATGGCAAAAGAAAATAGAGCGAAAAAGAATGTCACAGAATATGCCAATCAATCAAATGCAGCGATCACGATACAGTCAAATATTATATATACATGAAAGGATCGTTCAAAGCGCATAAAAGAAAAAAATAATCGAGGTTTAGCTTTACACAGCGCAGGTCTACAAAGGAAACGAAAAGGTTCATTATAACAGAGGGCAAACCCGTCTATTATTTTTCGCAGATGAACCGGTATCTTGGGCAATGGTGGCGCCGAGCATCACGCCGTATAGGCCTGGCGGTCCGAATAATCCTGGTCTGAGACTCTACAAATTCGATAACGACACAGGACAGGTATTATTGACTTTCCCATTTTTAGCAGAAACAAAATAAAAACAATCGTGCCGAAGCGTGGACTAAAATTTCGTTTTTCCTCTCTCTGTTTCTTTGAAAAACCTTTCACCGTACAAAATTAAATCGCACATGAGTATTGAGCAACGCTGTTCTCTTTTTCACGGGGGAAAAAAACAAGCGAGGAAGTCAAAGAGAACTGGATGTGTCTTTTGTCGTTTTATAGGATTATAAAGGATATTTTTTTGGCTACATCTAGCTTGTTTTTTTTTTAAAAAATATACGCGGTGCAAGAAAAAAATTGATGCCGGCTTTCTGTATGAACCTGAGCACACCTCATAGCAAATAGCGAAAAAGGAAAAATACCATTTCCAAGCCGATCCGCGTATGTGTAGGCGCAAGTTATATTGATGGCTCGGGTGGATTAATACAAAGGGTAAGCAAATTCCCTTCCATTTTTCAACCTTCGGCACGTTCAAGGATAAACGAATAAAGCGCGCATTCACAGTCAATATAACATCGAAATGTTTGTATCTGCACAGTAGCCAGAAAGAACACGGTACACGCGCACACAAAAACTTGAAGCTAAATTATTTTCCAATCGCGGGATAAACAGCTCTATTTGCACTGCATCATGCTCGCATCCGCTGGGGAAATTCCAGCCCACCGGCAACAGTCGAAATGGAAAAAGGCAGTGATAAACAGAGAGAGAGAGAGAGAGAGAGAGAGGAGAGAGAGAGAGAGAGAGGGAGAGATAGAGGAAAAGGAACGACAGGTGTTAATATCGTAAATATTCCATTAAAAAAATCTATTTCGAGTGCGCGCGGCCGGACCCGTTCGCGTGTGTACACGATAAATTATTCCGGCACAGTGTCCGCGGCGCCGCGCGTGAAAAACCAACAACCCAACACTTTTCGCGCTTTTAACATGTCCATTATTAACGCATAATTCGTCGACTGCGTTCAAGGGTTTAATCTGACGGCCCGACGACACGTGCGCGTGTGCGTGACCCCTTTTGTCTGTTGCAGGTACTCGATTACGCCCAGTACTACCTGAACCTGCCGGATGCCAATCTGGCTAAGCGCGCAAATTGGCGCCTGGAGTACAACTTGCGGGAATACTACGATCTCAGCGAAATAACGGCCCTGAGTCTGCACGACCTAGCCGATCGATTCACGCAGCCCAGAGACAATCCGTTCGTCAGGTAAGCGAAGGGAAAAGTTAAAGCGTTACGGCCTCCCGGCACGCCACCTTTATACCTTATCCACCAGCTCTCCTATGTACTTTCCTCGAGCGAGAGAGAGAGAGAGAGAGCGGCGCTTAATAAGTGTTAAGGCTACTATAATAGAGACTGGCAAGGATAATCTCGCGTAGCCTCCTTTTTTTCTTCCTTCTTTGGTTTGACTTTTCGCTCTCGATCTGCTGGCGTATACGTGCAGTGCAACGATCGAGGTGCAGTTCTTCAAACGCAGCAGCAGCCGGCCACCTTGTGTATACGGGGCTCGAGCGAAAGTAGCTATTACGAAATTTCGCCTCGAACTAATAACCTCTGCCGCTATGTATATATCCTCTGGCCTCCGACACGCAGCTTTTTCCATTTGCAGTCAATCCGCACGCGCGGGATTGCAAAATGATTGACTTTACAAAATCGATTTAACGATGGAGGTGCGCAATTTGCGCGTATACTACTATTGCATTATTAATGTTTCGAAAATTTATATAGAGCTCGCCGACCTGATATAAATAAAAGTCGCGTCCCGGGAAATTACATTTATCCGGTTTTCCTCTGTAATTTTAATATACTTTTTGAGTTGCTTTACGCATTTTGAAGCTTAGTTTATTTGACACGAGCACAAGTCATGCATAAGTAGTGACGTGCCTGACTTGGTCAGACGGCAGAACTTGGATTAGACTAAGGAGAAAAAGCTGCACGTTAATACTTTTTTCATAATTTTTTATTATTCAATATTTTAAAAATTAACAACTGGTTCGAGCAAAAGACAAATTGTAAGAAAATTCAATGTTTCCAGCGTTAAATATTTCCGTTCTATTTTACAATTCAAGCTCGCAAGAGGTTCATTAATTTCAAACTTGGAGGAATATGAATATATGATTAAATCGAAATTCCGAAACTCTTATCAAATAATTATCGGGCCTCGTTCCCCGCAAGTGCCAGAATAATTGAAAAAGCCTCAAGATCGTCGCGTCTGGCCTGAGCAAAAAAAAAAAAAAAAAAGAGGAGACGAAAAAAGTAAACTGTCCAAATTTAAACGAGCTCTTAGTCCGCCTCCTAATTCGTCGGGCTCCTTCACAATTACGCATACCTAATAACGTTAACTCGGGCACGAAGCCAAGCGGAGAGAGCCGGTCGTTAAGGCTGTTCAAATAATTACACGGCCGCGTCGAGAATGGCTTTCTAAAAATTCCGAGGCCCCTTTAAAAAAAAAGAAGAAAGGAAAAAAGAGTACCTACCTAGTCTGGCGGCGAAAAAGAAAAGAAAGCGAGAGCATAAAACATGAGGGCGAGCTGGTAGAAAGCGCTGCTCAAATGGGACGTATAAGACTGTGGCTCGTGAAGAAACAGCAGCAGGCCAGGGAAAAGTGCGCCGAACGACGTGCGAGCCATGCACAAAAACCAATGTTGCCGCGGTCCAAAAATAAGCTCGAGGATACTTGTCGTGTGTTTCCTTTTCGCGGAGATTTTTCAGCTCTCGCGGCGGGTCGGTCAAAAATGCCACTATATACGGAACGCTTGAGGTGTCTAAAGCTGTGCGAGAGAGTGCGACTGCGCGCCGGGAAAAATCCGATTTTAACCTACGGACGGTATGATTTCGTTTTGTCTCGGACAAAGAGCTCGGAAATCCTCAACTTAACCTCGTTCCTTATGGATATTCTGTACCGTTGAAAGAGATTTTTCTCTCTCTCTATATATATATATGTTTCTTCTTTTTTTTCTTTTTAGCTATAATGAACAGACTTTAGGCTAGCCGAATGAGCAAAAAATTACGTATACTTATTTATGCCGCTTACAAAATTTTTTTGAATTGCTTTCATTTTTCGATTGCATCGGTTTCTGATACAAGTCAATTGTACTTATTTACCTTACCGTAAAATCAAATTTTGTTAAATATTGTATGCAAAATATATAAAGATCATTATTCAATTACTAGTATATTCGATACTCTATATATTTCAGTCTCAAATACCATTTCCGCCGATATTAAACTGATAGCTCAGATTTTAATTAACATTCTTTTTTCGAACTCTTTTCCACCGAGAACGAAACCAATTTTTTTTTTTTTCTTTTAGACGAGAGTCTCTGAAATGTGAGAACATTTTATCACGCGAACAGGGCCTTGTACAAGTCTCTCGAGTTTCCTCTCGGAAATCAAAAGTACTTGGCCACGCGTTCACCCTTCCTCTCTGAATTTATTAATAACACTAATCTCATGAAACTCGTGCCTGGAGTATCTCATTAAAAAAAAAGCTTCGTCACGTATATTTGCTTCGTACGGATTCGTACTGAGAAAGAGGTCAGGGGACTGTACCGGCGATAACAAGCGCCCGAGCCAACGCCGTATATATCCAATAGACACGAATATATGTATATATATATATATAGAAAGAAAAAAGGAATCTGGAATAACTGAAAATCCGCTGCTCTCGGAGGCTGGTCGAAAGATAACCACCAGAGAGGCCAAGTGCAGCGCGATAGTGAGAACCGCCAACTCTGGAGTAGTAAAAAAACGAAGCGTCCGAGCTCGCGCTCTTCAGAGTGGAAAGAAAGAGAAATCGTCCTCGTAAAAAGTAAAAACAAAGGGTAAAGCCAAAGAGCAGTAAAAGACAAAGTCGCCCGCGGAGCGCGGAGAAAGAGGCGAGGGTAATGGTTTAACCACCTGGAATAATCTTCATCCCAGCAGCCTCGCACCCGTTACACATACTATAACGCGACTTACAGACGAGCTCGTTTCGTACTAAAAAAGAATTACTATTTTCGAAAAGTGTATAATACGTCTCACGTCGATACCTCTAACTACCTCTTTTTTTTCTAATTCCGAACGGTATGCTTAAGTATTGTTCTTATCTGGTGTAGTACAGTTAGCTGCCTCTAGGAAATTGAGTTGCTCGCAAGAAGAAGGGGTATAATATCGACGCGTGTATAGGTTAACTTTGAGTTATAACGACTTTGCAAGAACTTCAATTAGGATATTAAATAGCTTTACGCGCTGCGTGTAGACAATTAATGGTTAATTTAGTTTATCGCTCATTACTATATATAGAGTATCGGGCAAATTTGAATATTCCTTTTAAAATTGTTATACATGTATCCAATAAATATATTAGTGTTTCGATTAAACTTGGCAATTTCCTGGCGCACGCGCTGATTTTCATCCGTGCTTTAGCATAAATCGAAGTGGGATGCTAAATTAATTGAAAAATATCGCTTGTTTTATCTCCAGCGTATATCTAAAGTGAGAGTCGGGTCTCTGCATTTCTGATTCCTAATTGTCTCGCACCTTACTCACTTCCACATCTTATCTCTGCAGCTCCTCTACGGAATATAGCTTGCTTTATAGTTCCATAAATACATTTTACTCCGAACTCTGGGAGCTCCATGGGCCATTGCTATTATTTAATACGCCACTTTATACCGATATAAACAAGTTGCATCTTTGTGGATGCTGTAAATATTTTAGAATAATGTTTGCACGGGAAGCATAAATTAGTGCCAAGGGAATCCAGATTATATACCTTTACCAAACTCACATTAGAGAAAGCAATCTTTTTAAGTGTCGCACAATTTGTCCGGGGGTTTTTCTCCAACTAAACTCAAACCAACCCATTAGCGAGTAAATGAAATTAAAAATTTCCCCGCTCTCCATCCTCTATCCCATCAGTAAGCTCCGAAAACTTTTCACTGCAACACTGTCAGCTCGTCTGTTTGTCCTATACCCGACTGTACAGGTACTACGGGGCGAATCGAGTGTCGCTGCCGCGCGAGGTCGAGGAGATCTGGGGCTGCGGCGGCGCTCTCAACGGCCTCTGCGCGCTCCAGCACTACTGCGCCGTGACCAGACTGACGCCGCGCGCCTACAGCAGCTGCGTCTCCTCCTACGCCTACGCCTTGGCCTCGGCGGCCTCGGGCACCCGCAGCACCGGCCTCCTGGCGATGGGCATGGCCATGCCTCTGCTGCTCCTTCTCACCCGGTAGGGACCACGCGACAACCGACACCAGCTCCAACGACGACAACTAACCAACGCCGGTGTGTGGATCTCGTCCACTGCGAGGGTCTCGCGTGAGTCCAGCCATGCATATACTCGGAAGGATGAGAGATCGGCGGATCGGAGTGATTGTGTATTATCTGTAAAGGAGACAGGAGACGAGATGCCGCGGGGCTGAGATTGAGATGGATTTTGTCCGCGAGTAAAGTGAATGTTTATCCTTTGCCAAATCGACGCAGGTGCTAATCTCAGCGGGGAAAAGTATCAAGAAATTGACTCGAGTACGGTTTAGTTCTATCATCCATATATGTCGAGTGCACGCGTCCGACTAAATGAAAAACCTTCTACTGCGAGCCAACATCAATGGGCTCTCTCAATCTCAGCTGCTCAGTCTTTCCGCGCGAAATTAATTTTTGACGTCGGAACAATTGTGTCCATTCGATCGGAAAATTGCGTGCTCCGGTGCGATCAAGCGGCTGGCCGTGTGTGCGCAAACATAGAGCAGTTACTTTGGCGGCACACCAACGATACGCTAGATTTTTCGGGGAGGAGATGAAGGGTGTTAGCGGTGCAGTCGTTCGCGCGTCGTAAAACGTTGGGACACGACCCGACGAGGGGGCGTTAAAAAAGTTGCGCGCCGGGCTTATGATTCTTTTTGTTCGCTCTCGTTCGCGTTCGTTACAGGCTTCATTTTTTTTCGCGGCTTCATGACCGAGGATAATAATGAAGAAGTTCGGTGAAATAAGGCATGTCTTGTCTTCTTGCCAATCTCTCGAGCCTTATCCACTTTTAAAAAGTCTCCTCGCACACTCGAAATGACTGCGCGTCCTAGTTTTACGGCAGCAACCCTTCGGATATTCGTACTTCTATAAAGTGCATTTGCTTTGTAGAAAACACAATGCGCGAAATATTTTCTCGCGCGGGATGAACTTTTCGTTTCTTTAAGATCTACCAACTCAAAGAGAGCGAACGCAAATGAAACGTACAATTTTTTTGACGGATAAAACGTTTAAAGCTTTTGATGAGAATTTCAGTGTACTTGCTCCCGAAACAATTGTTTTCATAGGTGCGCACACATGCATTCGAACGAATAAAAAAATAAGAGCCGCCGCTTGAGGTTTTGAAATATGACTGCTGTACAAGCTTCGTCAGCGAAAGGTATATCATAAATAGGGCAGATCGCTGAAAATTCGTGTGCAAGTCTTACTTTGATCTCGATGATTCCGTGTATAATAACAGGAAGTTTTGTCGAGAGTTTTCTCCCGTGTTGCGTTATGCGGCAAACGAAGAATGAATGTAGGTACTTTTGAAAGGTTTCGCAGCACTGAACGCATTCCCTCATGTAATGTGCGGCTTGATGTACAATATAACTTTGAAGAAATCCGCGCTGTCCAAGGGATAAATGTTTCGCTTTCAATGTGCGCAGCTTTACATATACCAAACTTTCAGAAATACTTTGATCTCGAATGCAAATAAGAAAACTACAAATATTTATTTAACAATTATAATTTTTTGGTCTCTTTTGAATCGTATAGGGTGAAGGCAAAAGTCTATTATGAAATTTATTTACGCAAATTGAAAGTTTGTCAAAAGATTTTTGCGTAAAAGTTTTGCTTTCAATTCTGTAATTCTAACATTACTTTGAAGTCGTGTGTGTTTTAGGCAAGGAAACAAATATTGTATACTTTTTCTTTCACTTTTAATCATAATTTTCAATTATAAAATAAGTGAAAATTATTATTATCATTGAATTAAAATCGTATGAATGAAAGAATGAAGAATGAAATATATGTTGCTTGTTTAGTTACTGATTAAGGTATTATTGTACAAATTATAATTTAGTCTATATAAAATAAAACTTCTTTTCCTAGTCAATTGAAGAGGTTTTAAGTGAAAAATTAAAATTTGGAAAGCTTTGAACGAGAGTGAACGCGAGTTCTCGCTTTTCTTAGTCGTTAACGATAATTTTCACCAAAAGACTGAGTATACATATATTTTCAATGGAAAAGAAGAGATACGGAAGGGACGAATTATGCGTGAACCATCGCACAAAATCAATGACGAAACGTGAAAATCGAGAATTGAGCCAGAAACAATGAAGATGAACCGTCACAATTAGCAAAGAGCCAAACACACGCGTACACCCGCGAGAGTATATACGGTATTTAAAAGCCAAGTTCCACAAAATGTCACATTATATCTGTTCCAAACGCGACTGAACCTCTGAAACAAGCAACCATTGAACGGGAAGGAAAACACATTGAGCGAATACAGGAAAAACAAAAAATGAACGCGACGCGTAAAGCCAAAGTAAACCAAACCCCGTCAAGTATTTTGCAGCCCTCGGCAAGAAAGGGTTATCGCGTCTCTCTCTCTCTCTCTCTCTCTCTTTAAAGGGGGCGAGGCGCAAAGAAAAAAGAGTCGCGTGTACAAAGAAGCGATGCTCAGCGCAGATACAAGAGAGAGAGAGAGAGAGAGAGAGAGAGAGAAGAGGCGTTTGCAAGCGCGGTAAGCAAAAAAAGTACGCCCGCATCTATTATATAACACAGATATATCGCAGTGCTTCTATCGCGCGATGACTAAATGTGTACATGTGCATCTGCGTGTCTGTGTATGAGTGAGTGTACGTGTGCATGAAAGAGAGAGAGAGAACGAGCGAAACGAGACCTCGGTGCACCTACATTATGTATGATAGGCCCCCCGTGTACGTATGTCAGCTGCAACGGATAAAGAAGAAAAGGTAGAAAACGAAAAACGGATAAGAAAAATATTATGATAAATAATAAAAATAAGCCAGTAATTATAACAGACCCGAATATTCGGTACTCCATATATAACGCGCAATTTCTAATAGCTCTAAGATTGATCTTTCATGGCATCGTTGTACAATAACTACGTGTGTATGTGTGTGCGCGCTCTTACGTGTGTAACGGCTAGCGCGGATCCATTATACATAATATGCGTGTGTGTGTATGTGTGTGTGACGGATGAACAAGGGTGGAAAAAGGCGGGATTACAGTAGAGTAGAGGAATGAAAACTGAGGGACTAATTGAACAGGATGGCGACGCTGGTTATAAGGTTACTGCTGCTATGGCTGTGAGCGGCAACAATACTCCGAAAAGAAAGGTAACAAATATTCGAACAAAAACGATTTTTATTACTATTTATGTAGTAGCGATTGGAAATTCGAATATATCGTCCTCATTTTCCGAATGAAAATTATAGTTTTAGCATAAACGTCATTTAATCTCAATGGATTTCGATTTACAGGATTGAAGCCGCTTTTAATTCTGTTTAAAAATTCCAGAGCTTCCTGTACGACGAAGTCAAATTAAACATATAGGACGGACGAATAAAAAATTCAAAAACTGAAACTAGAAAGAAGCATTTCGCACAACTAAATATAGCACAAAAGTATAAATGAATCATAAAAGCATACGGCATAACATCTTTGTTATGTGAAAATCTATCACATATCAACTATGAAATTATATCTACTTTTTAAACACAAACATTATATTGATCATTTAAATATGTCATCTAGGCTGTAACTTTTAAAAGTTCATTTTTATGAAATACTAATAATTAAATTTGTTTGAAAGGAAAGTATTGCGAAAGAAAATAAAACATTCCAAATTTCATTAACACTGCCAATTTCGGGATATTTTATTATTCGAATCTCTCGCGCACATTATAAATATATAATCAATGAGAATGCAATAAATTTAAAAAAAATCATTATCTATAATGGAATATTAAATACAAAATTATTTAATAATAATTTGATTCATGAAAATGACAAATAAGTAAATCAAATATAATATACATAAGCAATCCATTTTCGATAAACATTACTAACAATTAATAACAGCATTGTAATTAATTTAGTCAAAAGAGGATTTGAGAAAACTCAAATTTTACATTAGCATCTCTTTATTCGATCACAATCGTAATTTTATTAATTAATCAGTACGTACAGAATGAGCATCAAACGTTTATTACAAAGTAAGCCAGTTTCAAGTGGAATTTAAGCTGTCACGTATAAAACAAGTCACGTTACCCTTTCCTGTCAATTATGATTAAACACTCAACTTAGTAAATACAACTTTGTAAGCCAAAAATACTGTCCTCGTTAAAAATCAAATATATCTCCGGAGCGCCATTCGGTATCGTATTGCCTTTGGTCACGAAATTGAGTTTTCTCCTTGCGCTAATTAAAAGCATAAATCAAGGCGCGGAATACGAAAAAATCGCCGCGCGCAAATTAGACTTAAAGCCGCAAGAGCATGTCGTGTAATATCTCTCTGTAGTTTTCGGCTGACACGGCCAGCGTCCACTTGGTCCCCAACTCTTCCGCGTCTCCAGCCATTTTTTACCCCCCCCCCCCCCCCCCCCGCCCGTAGCAAGCGAGCAAAAGGCAAAAAGCGAGATTTTTCTCTTCCCCCCTCTGCCTCGTCAGCTTTTACACCCTTCATTCGGCCAATTAAAACCGTAGCTGCACCCGCGCGTCCCTTTTATTTTCATCCCGCCACTGCCACAAGTGGCCCGCTAGGCTCTAGCCAGGAAATGAACAAAAAGAAAGCGGAGAGAAGCAAGAAAAATGCTTCAGCATCTCGCTCGTTCTTCCGCTCTCTCAACTTCATTAGAACGCTGCGCGTACTTATATAGCCCTCGGTTTAGCGAGCGTTTCTCGTCACGAATTCGATCGCGATTATATATGTGCAATTGGCTCGATGACGAGCGAGGTCGCAGTTAAGAAATGAGCGAGGGCTAAACGAAATGGCTAAGGATACACAGGTTGGCGCCGAATACCGCAGCGATCCGGAAATCTGGCCCCATAGTGGCGTCGGCCAATCATAATAACCAGCGGCTCGGACACATAGTTCGATTATACTGAATCTTATGCACATGTATACAACGCAGGCCTCGATTAATATCAAAACGATTCCGCGGCGTATTTGCGTAATAACTGGCCTAACTTTCGTCATATTGTTGTCGCTCTCGTGTACCATGCGTACAGCCACCTGCAACAGCGCGCCTCCCTCATTAATGCAATTTTCATTAACAAACATCGATCCCAACTCTACACGTATTGTGCGCGCCGCGGTTTCATGCTGCCTGCGCACCTCGTACGAGAGAGAATTCTTTTTCTTTTTCTTATATTCAACGTCGGCTGCACGAGTAATACCACCTGTCTTTTAATGGAAATTAACGATTTTTAATTAGGGTGCGCTTTTTTATTATGCTCAGCATTACGTTATTTAGCGGAGCGTATAGGGCGGAAATGAGAGGTGCAGCAGCAGCAGCAAGAACGTAGAATATACCGTATCGTCGACAGAAATGTCCGCAGCCAAAGCTCGCGGGCCATTGTGGAATCGAAATTGAAAATTGTGTTTGCCGAAGAAAACTGCGTTGCGTGCGTAAAAGGTTTCCGAGCTTTTACGGATTTGGACCTACGTTGCAAATGGAATTATATCCCGCGGTAGAGATTTTTTTGCCCAAAAGTACTCCGCGATATATGTATATGTATAAATGGGTTTTTGTGATAATGTAACTTGAATAAACAATGGTCGGAGATGCGTCCTTTTAGGAGAAAAAATATCATAAGCAGCTCACATAACGATTAGCAGCTTGCGACATGCGAATGATTGCAGAATTTTCTCGTTGTTGTGTACGGTAACGAAAGTTTCGACATATTTTAATAAATCTATTATAATTATTAATTAGATTGTTGACATTTTTTAGACTCCAAATAGAGTTTAGAAACGAAGCGAAAGTATTATTATTTGTAAGGAAAAGACTCGTGTTTCTTTAAGGCTTTATAAAGTTTATAAAAATAATCTACGTTGATCAAAATTGGAAGATGATATAAATTTTTTGTTGAATATTAAAACTTCAACAAGTTACAACAAAATCCCTTTTGCTTCTCCTTGCAAATGAATAATAAATGATATTTTAACTCGTGAACAAATTTTTAGATCATAACTCGACGAAAGAAAAAATTCTTACAGCTCAAACACTCGGTTTGTAATTTCACCATGTTGACCGAGTCACGCAAAAAGCACATTTTTGTCGTAATCAAATATTGCTCGATATGTTTGGCCCAAGTAAACACTTTAACCAGGTAGTCCCAAAGGTCTGCTAACCATTTCCCTTATCATCGTTTCGCGTAATTATACTATTTTATTTGGTTATAATAAGCATTTATTGACAATAATTTCTTTCATTTTTCACGAATGCGATGTGCATGCGAAAATACGGAAAGTACCACCTACTGATTCATGACGTGCGCATAATAAACATGCTTCGATTGATGGAAACGTGAAAACATCTATCCGACAGCTAGTGTGTAGCAACATAACTCTTTGTACAATCTTTGAATGATTTGACTGTTCGACCCTAAACTAAAGAATAAAACTACACGCTAACTCGATGGATGGGATTGAACTGTGCAAGATTTTATCAGCGCATTCAGACGAGAGAGAAAAATAGTAAGCCAACCGACCGTGCACTAGACGTTATACTTTCCGGAAGCTGAGTATATGCCGCACCTCTCGCCAAATTCCTGTAGCGCGCGCGCACACACCAACCGCGTTTATTCTCGAATTCCAAAAATTATTACACGCAGTATTGTCGCGAGCGCGACGTTTATAATTAAAGTTCAAATGAACATTCCAGCGGAAAATTTCTCTTCCAATTCGCGCCTAGTCTCCCTCATCATTGTTTTGCAGCCTGTGTTTTTCTTTTTCGCGCGAATGCTTCATCGACGTTCCTTGTAATTAAATATATACATACACGATTAAATAACAGTTTTGGAATGCGATGGCGACAAAACCGACGCGCGCATACTTTTACGTATCTTCCGTATATATATATATATACATGTCTGTATTCGTTGGAGGCTCTCGTTGCAGCTGCGAAAATAATGATAAAGCAAAAAGAGCTGGGACGCATCGACGAACTGCACGACTTCCCTGATGTTATACGACCTTTTCTTTTTATATATATATATATTTCCCTCGCGTCCGCGCACGCGTATATGAATCTAGAGAAGGTATAACAACTACGGGAATGACAGAAAGAAAAAAAAAAGAAAGCACAACGTATTAATATTGTGTTCCCCTCGAGTCGAGGGTATGTTTCTTTGTAAGCAGCTCGTAAGAGTGTAGCGTATGAGCGACGAAATTGCACCTGCGCTCATTACAAGAGGAAAGAAATAAAAATATGGAGGGAAAAGAGGGAGTAAGGCGACGAAAAAAAAATAAAACATACAAGTAAAAGTATCTCGAATTGTTTAAATTGTTATTTTGTTTATAAGAAAGAATAATTGGTGCGAGTGATTTCGATCGTGTTAAATATTAAGAGCGTTTCGATAAATTGTCGCGCGATCCTTTATAGCCTAGCTATATATGTAAATTTTGCGAGTCGACGACTCGCGCGAGCGACGGTGATTAATAACGATATTGTAATTTGACGAGAGATAAGGCAATGGGTAAAAATTGCGTGGGAGAAGCGAAAAATTAGCCTACAACCGACGGCGAAGTAAACAAAAATAAAACGCGAAGAAGAAGAGTCGTTATATACGTGTATAAAATGAATATTATATATCTATATTCGTACCACTTTTTTGTGATTATCATCATGCAGTATTTCTCAATAAAAAGAGTAATTTGTTTGTAACGGACTGACTTTTATTCCTTCTCTTAATGCCCCAGCTCATAAATCATTAAAAATACCTACGATCACACGAGAATAGTATGAGTTACCCATACAGATACGATCTATACGTACACGCATGCATGCACAATCGCTGATATTACTTTCAGCATTTGCAGATTATACGTATATAATTGATGGTTTAATGAACATTGCAGTTTACTTATAGCGATGTTGGCATCGAGCTGCAAACATAACTAAAGGATCAACGTCAAGTTGGTAAGTATTTACATATAATCTTTAGATACGTTAACAGTGTTGCATTATTATTTGTAACATTATTTCAAATTTTATTTATTATTTTTAATGCCATCGCCAATCTCGAAATCGAAATTTTTAATATTCCGTTTAACAATTTGCAATGGAACGATTCATCATATTTGTGGATTTTATATTTTAAAGACAAAAGAGAAGTTTTATAATCAAAACTTTTTAAGACCATATTTTCAGTGTATGATAAAAAGAAAAATTTTCATTCCTGATGCAGTGAAAACTATTCACAGATTCTAACAAAGCTTTTTCGAAACATACGATACATCCATCAAAAAAGTAAACTACAGTCGGGCTCTCTGAAAAAGTACGTTGCCAGATCTCAAACCCGGAACATTTGCCCACCTCATCCATTACAATATATGTTTACCGGAATCCATGAAAAAGTCTGCACCTTCAACGCCAGACAACCTCCAGCTTGCTCAAAATTAAAATCATCGCAGCAAACGCACTCGAGTACATCATTCCACAAGATCCCCCTCTCAAGACTCGACAAACCCTGCACGATAGAGCATAGCGCGCAAAGCCCTCCGAGGCATACATCAAAGTCGCCAGAGAGATCCCATCTCAGCAGCAATATTCTCGCGCTTGCCTGCTGCAATGGAATCATCGTCCTCGGGCCGCCGCGCACTCGCCTATATGAAGTCAGCCTTTAAAACTAGGACTGTTTCGCCGCTGGCTCGAGCCCGTGGCTCGATACACACACAGACACAGATACCGAAAGAGAGAGAGAGAGAGAGTCGCAAACGAGATAGAGAGATCGTGCGAATCGCGGAATTCGCAGCTGCCGCATTAGGCCGAATTAATCTAATTGTGTGCGCAATTAGCGTGGAGGGGGTGCAAGAGCGCGAATTAATCCAGGGCGCGAGAGCAGCTGAATCGTCCGTTATAATATTAAGAGGGCATTTGCGGCTCCCGTGAATTGGCGAATTTTAGCCTCCCGCTATATTGCGCAGAGAAGCACCGCCTGCAGAGAGAGAGAGAGAGAGAGAGAGAGAGAGAGTCCCGCGCGGATTATGGGCATATGCTTCCCCCACCTTCTCTTCAGTTCCATCTTGGTAATTGCCAGAATTATTTCGCGAATACTGAAATGTAATCGGCCCGAGTTCGTTATGCTTTCATTATATTCTCCGCCAAGTACATCTGCTCTTTCCTCTCTCTCTCTCTCTCTCTCTCTCTCTCTCTCTCTCTCTCTCCCTCTCTCTCTCTCTCTCTCTCTCTCTC
>UELV01082473.1:0-23835 GCA_900490015.1 Megastigmus stigmatizans | reverse complement strand
CACACACACACACACACACACACACACACACACACACACACACACACACACACACACACACACACACACACACACACACACACACACACACACACACACACTCACACACACACTCAGAAAGCAAGACAGAGAAAGCAGATAGAGAGGATCTGAAGCGCACGACACAACACACACTGGCCGTGTGCAGCTTTGGAGAAGGTGAGAAAGAGATAAACAGTGACGCACATATATGTATATACATACCATCGTGCTATAGAATGGAAGAGAACGCAAGCGAAAGAGAGAGAGAGAGAGTGAGAGAGGTAGAGGTAGAGCTAGAGATAGAGAGAAGCCGAGCCGCAGAGAGCCAGACGCTGGTAGGATATTTATTGTAACGAGGACTTATGGCGACAGATTTAGGAATTAGGGTATCACGGCAGGGCCGGCCCTCGGCCTCCCTCTCTCTCACTCTCTCTCTCTCTCTGGTAGAGCCCAGAGAAGGGGTTTCCATGGAGTCCCCGCGAGATACGCGGCAGCGGCTGCAGGTCCGGTGTAACCTGTGCAGCAGCTGCAGCAGCAGCCTACGCGTGTATATATACACGTGTGTCTCTTGGACGGCGCGTATGGAGCCACGTGATACCGTAATAATCCACGTGGATTATCCGGCGTGTTCGGGCCAGCTACTCGACTTCCTGTGGGGTGTATACGCGCGCGCGTGTGTGTGTAGGTGAGCGAGGAGCAGAGGAGGTTGAGAGAGGCTATCGGCGCTGGACCGCTGTGCTACACTACTGCGGGGCTCAGCGCTGGTCTACACTGCAGAGAGAGAGAGAGAGAGAGAGAGAGAGAGAGAGAGGGGGGAGGGCGACTATCGTATGGCGGACACTCGATGCACGCGCGAGACTAGCTGTTTTCGCCTTGATAAGTGTCCGCCTACTCGCCGATTTATGTCGCGCTCTCCTTTATTACAGCGATTCGTCATTTCGGCTCGAGCTGCTGTTGCTGGTGCTGCTGCTTGTCTTGATGCCTTCACCTGTTATATTCTCCAACCCGAAAGCTCTTTCGCTATTCAATTGTTTTAATTACGACAGTTTGCCACCGCAAATATCCCTATTTGTTTATATAGCTACAAATTGTAATAATGTATTGCAGCTACACCTAATAAAGTGCAAAATACATTGAAACAAAAACGATAAAAATATTACTACTCGAGAGTACCGGCAGGAGCAACCACGCCAATGAATTGGCGCAGATTACTCATACACACTTAGACGCAACTGTCGATCTGTAGAAAGAGATAAGTTACGATCTATATATAATAAGCTCGGCGATCGCGTACGGGCGAGTTAAACGTTGCGCGGCCGCGCAATTGCGAGCTGACTATCGTCCGTTTACGCCTCTCTACGTGCCGCAAATTTATAACCACTTCGCGCATCGTGCAGCCCGTCGCGTCCGTCGCGCGTCCACATATATGTAGCGTAGTAAGCCCCGCCTGTATATGTGTGTGTGTGTAGTGCAGTGCGCGCGAGTTGTGCATCGTCGCGTACAATACAGGACGTCATGCCTAGATGATTTACTTGGTCGCTGGCTCAGTAGAGCGACCGCAAGACTATGTGTGTTGTGCGTGTGTGCGCGTGTGCGAGTGCAATGGACAGCGTATATACCCTGATAAACTTAGAACGAGAGACAGAGAGAGAGAGAGAGAGAGAGAGAGAGAGAGAGAGAGAGAGAGAGAGAGAGAGAGAGAGTGCGAAGACGCTAGCACTGCATATGCACACCGGCCTCTTTGCGCGAGCGTGTGGCAGTAGCTGTAGGCTGGACTTTGAATTTATTTAATGGCTCGACGCTTTTGACGGCCTGCCGAGCGATGTTTATCAATATTGTCTCGTATTCTGCGGCTTGTGCGTAATTGGGGAACTTATATGATTTGTATGCTATATGTTTAATTTTGATGAACTTATGATTAAACTAGTTTCGAGGCAAAACAGAGATTTATTCGCGAAATCTGAACATTAGATAAATTAAAATACTTTTGAATTTTCTGGATTTCTTATATAAATTTTCGAATAATTATGAATTTATACATTTTGTATGGAGTTTCTGGATGTATAAATCGTACAAAAAGAAATCAAAATTTGGTAAAATGTTTTTGCGCACTTTTTTGTTTTGCTGTACCAATCGTACGTGACGTTCATATAAGTATGAACTATGAGAAACTGTCGCATCGCTTAAAATATTGCTCTATATATATCATGCAACATTTTTAAAGAATGATTAATGGCTATGTATCTATTCACTGATTGCCGAATCGATTACATTATCAAAACAGAGACGACAGAATTTAAATCTTCTGAATGAATGACTCATTATAGAAGGATATCGCTTATAATGTCGTACAAAGTATAGTTTCCATGAAGAGCAATAAATTGAAATTATAAATCGTAAATTAAAACAGTCGCGTTTAATATCCATTAATTATGCTTTAAAAAATTATCACAAATATCTATCTAGATAATCGATATTTGTTAACAAAATTTAATTACATATAAAATGTAATAGAATATACAATGTATTAAATTTTAATTGCATCCCAAATTCGCTTCAGCGGATAAACACAATGACAAACAAAATATGCAGCTATGCACACGACACGAGCCCTTCCATAAATCCATATGAATGTTTACCTTACCTATTCAGCCTAAAGATATAAATAAGTGTATATACTCTTGTGCACAACTAAAGAGAAGAACAGAAAATTCGACGAAGAGAAAGAGCAAAATGAAATTTGAAGATGCGAACAGAGAATGAAAAGAAAGGAGAGAGAAATCGTTGCACACACACACACACACACACGCACCCGCGCATGCGTGAACAGCACAACTTTATCACGGACGCTCGCGCGCGTGCAGCATAGCGAGTGCAGGGCTAACAAAAAAAAGGAAGACAGAAAGGGAAGTATACAGCCAGTGCGAAAGAGAGAAAAACAGAGAGATGGACAAGAACATTCGCAGTTTCGTAGTCATCCTTCTCACACCTATATATACGTGTGTGCAGTGGGTAAAGGCTACGGTGCAATGGTGTTGGAGAGCTTGCTGAGCAGTAGCAGCAGCAGCAGCAGCAGGGGGTTGGAAAAGACAGTGAAACAGGAAGAGAAAGAGAGACAAGAATGGAGCGTCACTGGCGAGGTTGCTGCACAGGGAGGAAGAGAGAGAGCGAGAGCTTTTGGGAGGAGAAAGAGCGAGAGCACCAGCAGTAGCAGCAGCAGCGGAGGAGGAGGAGAAGAAGGAGGAGGAGGAGGACTAGCTCAGCGCTAGAGGTGGGGGTGTGCATTGCGGATTTATTCCCGCCAACACATTCATCATGGCGGATTTAGCTGAACCCGTAACGCATGGCCGTGGATATATATCTGCTTCCATCCCTACCCCCGGCCGCCCAACCCGCAGCCCTCGCGCCTTTTCCCCATCTCTCTCGCTCCCTACCTTCCCAGCTATCTCCTATGAGCTATTCTCCTCTCTCTCTCTCTCTCTTTCTCTCTCTCTCTCTCTCTCTCTCTCTCTCTCTCTAGCGAGCTATGTATCCATCTCTATCTTTTTTTCATTCGCTCGTTTCATCTAACTCTCTCGGAAACTCATCCTACATTCCGACAAACCTCTCTTTCAATGACTTTCCCAACTCTTCCGCAGTGCAGCCGCGCGCGCGCTTCGCGAGGGGAATGAAAGTCCCGATAATTACAGTTCCATGGTGCTATGGCGGGCGCTTGATGTTTTTTTTTCTTTTTTCTTTTTAATCGCCGGATATCTTGAGATGTAATTCGTCGGGGGTGAGTTTGCATGATGCAATTAAATTTTTAATACGCTAAAGTGGAATGCTGAGATACGCGAAAGAAAGAAGTACATTATTCATATACAAGTGTATAACAATGACAAATATGATATTACATAGGTAAGGTTTTTCATTTGTAGCCACATCATTTGTAGCAAGCAAAATAAATTTTAAAATGTTTTCGGATGCCATAGAAGCGCTGATTTTTACTATTGATTTTCACATTCTTATGTAGCAGTTATAAGAGAATTGGTATAGAAACTATCTTGGATATTTTCAAACTCACTGTTCCCAATTGTACCCTATAAACATTCATATATATATGTATATATATATTCGTTATACTATGATTTTCAAATTATCTGAAGTTTATCGGCCTAAAAGTAATAATTGCAACCTGCCAGCAATAAAATATATCGAGAAAAAAATATAAATCTTTAAGAACGTTAACTTCGGAAACTTTCATTATCTCCATATTTTCCGAGCGTGGCACGGCGGTGCCGCAGATAAAGGCCAAGCCATCAGTCACAGACCTATTATTTAGGCCGATAAGTGGCCCGAGGTGCAGGGGCCAATTAAGAAAATAGTATCAGAGCAAGCGGCAAGTTATAGAGGGAGCTTCTTTCTCGTGGAAGATGACTTGACCTCTCTGATTCTCGTGGTTGCTTGCATACTCGCGTTCAGCTCATCGACCGTTATACACGACCACCTATATTCTTCCAGCTGATCAGGTAGTACCTGCTTGTACAACGGAAAGGGGCCATGTCAGAATCGAACCAGGAATCGACGGTAATAATGGAGTCTCTATACTTCGTTATTTCAAGGGAATTACCCTCCCTACATCCATACATGTTCCGAAAGATTCCTCCGTCTTTAGATTCATGGATTTTTTCCGTACTCACACCTGGCTTGCTTGTTTTTACAACAAAACTAATTTCAAAGTTGTCTTCGCACCAATCTTTTTGCACCATTGTCAGAATTCAAATGAGACAATCTGTAAAAAATCTATTAAGCCGTGGAAGGTTGATTCAGGTGTTTGAATAGCCAATTAAAGTTGACGCATGGTTAAATGTTATGTATGAATATTTTTCTCTCTCGCTGTTAATTAACTTACAAATTTTCTCAGAAAGCAAACTTTCATCCATTTTTAAGCTTCTGAAAATGCAACAACCTCAGCAACCTCTAGCTTCTGTAATAGACAATGGAGTTCTTCATTTTACGACATTCGTAATTGTTGAAGCCAGCAAGGTATGTTTTTCCTAACTCGCTAACCCAATAACCCTTCCAACACAAATGCCTCTTTAATAAATCCTTGTATGCTATCAGCAGCTGATCGCCATGCATCATGGCCGCGGCGTCGACAGAACCCTCGAAGCCACTCTTCTTCTCCTCCCCTCTCCCAGCCGACTGTACCCACTCCCCTCCCCTGTTCCCCAGATGCGATATTACGGGGATCGGCCATAAGTCTATGGCTCATCCATCTACATTTTATCCCAAGGAAAAGAGCTTGTATGCTAGCTGAGAGAGACACTACGCGCCTCATGCCTCTTGTGCTTATGCGCGCGCTTGGATGGGGAACGAGGAGAAGGGAAGGAGCTGCTCAAATCCGATCTCGGCTTCTATCGAGATTCCAATAGCGCGGTCTTATCGGAGGGGCTTTGTGCCGATGAAGAATCGCACGGTGGCGACGGCGGCGGCAGCGACAACGACGATGCCCGCAGCAGCCACTTTCCTCGACCGTTCTTTTCATATTTCACCTAACGTATATTATCATTCCTCGTGAACCTTCATGAATCATTTTTTTCATCCTCATATTTTTTGGTGTATACGACGAGTTGCTCCGCTATAGGGTAAATGCAAGACGTGCGTTTATTAATCTCGAGTGGCTAATGTGCAAGATTTGGTAAAATACGTATCATAATTTCCTGAGTGGGATAGGTATACATCTATTAAGATTTACAGAGTGGAGTTGTGCGCTCCCGAAAATCTGTAATGGATTTTTTATGAACTAGAGGAGAGCAATTATACTTTTGTGCTGATTAACCGGCTATTTCTTACACTCCGCGCAAAAGACTTTGTCAAATAAAACCATTAAAAAAGATTTAAAAAGTCTCTGTTCTTTTTAATTCCTGTATAAATGCGTTGTTCCCATATCATGTCTACTCAGGAGTTACTGCTTTGCATCATTCACTACTCTTTAAATACCAAGTTTTATTATTGCGATAGATATAAATAATAACACAAGAATTACTATTAAATAAATATTAATGTAATATATATTTTTCATTATATATATATATATATATATCTTTTTTTAGTATACATACATAATTAGATATGTATTTTTGAATAAATAAATTTGTCTCATTTTCATAGAATTGCATCTAATGAAGCTAATGACATCTGTATTATTTTATTGTAAATGATGATATCGAAAATATGTGTATGAAACCCAGAAGAGGTTAAGATTAAATAAAATACATTATTATTTAAAAATATCAATTATTTTCTTACTTTATCTTATAAATGATAATAAGTATGAAGTATAAAGAAATCGACAATTAATTCACAAACACTTTATTGAAATAAACTGTATTGCACAATGATTTTACACTTTTTAATAAATGCAGGTTTTATGCGAACATTTCAAAATAGGAATACATTAACTATATCAGATTAATTTTGAAATGCCTACTATTAATAGTTAAAAGTACGTTAAAATCTGCATAATCGTAAGACTCGATACGAAGATAAAATGTGGTGGACATATTTAATAAACTACACTAAATGTTCTCTAAGATACAAAATCTTTTACGAATTAAGAAATGCCGGTTAAATATCAATGTTTTGTTCTTTTAACTACGATCGCACACTTATAAATTATCGCATCAGAATTTCTTCAATGACTTACACAATCTTTTACTTTAATTCCTAATAAAAACTCATACTATCACGTAAATATATGTGGTACAATCCCATTAATAATCACATTCAACAATTTATAATTTGCACTGTATACTCGAAAAAAGTACGGGGGCACTAAGAAATTACTAGCAAAACTGCTGTGCGCCAATCGACAAACCAAGAAGGTTGACATGCTCGCGGCAAACTGGACGGAAGTGAAACATCGTGATGCAAAACGGACGTTTTAGAGGTAGAGGAGTAGAGCGGGGAGCAATGTCTCTCGGTTCATTCAGGTCTTGCGCTCCCCTCCGGAATTTTTGAGAGAGAGAGAGAGAGAGAGAAGGACCATACAAAAGTAACGACAGCTGCTCTCTGAAACATAAAATTTACAGGGGGGGAGATGCACAGACAAAACGGCACTTTACCTCCCCCCTCTATGCTGATACTTCCTTCCCTTTTCCGTAAAATGGCTGACTCTACTCACTATTGTATGTATTCGATTAATTTTATAGCAATGGTACTTATGATATGAAATAAGTTTATCACTTCACAGATTGGAAAGAGACAATTTATGCCGTTGACAAAATCTATGTCTCTTTAAACAGGTAATGAATTACATCAGGTCAAAGCACTCGAAAGGATTTATAATTTTATATGTTTATCATTCGATTTAGTAAAAGTAGATGTATGTTATAAATAATAGAATGAATCAACAAATATTTAAATACCATCACTGCAGGTGGAAACAACTTACTAGGAGAGTGTCACTTCTTTGGGTCACAGATTTGGCTAAAACTTTGAAATGTGCTTTCTGACGCCAAATTATGAAAAAAGCCAAATCAGTACAGTTCAATGTTCGAATTTTCCGAAGTTATGAGCGACTGAAGATTGAAAATAGTTACAAAATTAATGCAAAAAAATCTATCAATCTTTTTTCTTATTTTCAATCTTCTATAACTTTGTAAAAAATCAATATATTCATACACTGCAAGTCATAAATTAAAGCTCCTTCTTTCTACTCTCACTTTGCATGAACAATATTGTACTAAAGGACTCACAAGTTGAGTTATGAACAATAATAGTAACATATATTTCTATGCAATTCTATTAAAATGGGAGTATAGTCGCTCATAACTTCGGAAAATTCGAATATTGGACCGTACTGTTGTGGCTTTTTTCATAATTTGGCGTCAGAAAGTTATTCCAACATTTTAGCCAAATCCGTGATCCAAAGAACTGACACTCTCCTAGTTATAGTCCGGAATTATCACGCGCTTCGGTATTTATAAATTAAATATTAAAAATGAATTCAATTAAAAAAATAACTCACAGTTGACGAATTTCACCCTGTGAAAATTCATTTCAAAATAAATCGTAAAAATATTGCATAAAATGAAAACGCAGCAGTCTTCCACAGACTCAAATCGAACACACAAAGCCATCAGCTAAAGTCTGGACGGCTAGAGATATACTCTCGCTTCTGGCTAAAGTCAACATCGAACTCTCGCTCGCTCGCTCACCGCCCCATCTATATATAACATCATAAGTCAGGGCCAAAATTTTTCTGACAACTCGATCGCGCGCGCATCTCTCGGACATCGCGAAAGCAAGCCAGCACTCGCTCGCTAGCGCGCCATACTCGATTTTCGCCTCGCCATGAAAATTTCATGAGGTCGCCGCGACGCTCTGCTCCTCCTCCTCGCATCGCCCACGATAATACGTAGAAGCGAAACGAGCGGCGACGCATTTTCTTTTTCGCTGCGCTGCTAAAAGACGCTACGTCGAAGCGAGAGCGAACTTCGTGTGTGTGTATGTGTGCAGCGTACATATATATACATATAGTGACTCGAGGGCAAGAGAAAAGAGAAGAATAATCCGACCTAAATACGAATAGCAGCGAGCTAGAGAGGGAGAGAGAGGAGGGAAAGAGAGTGGGTACGTGAAAACTTGCCTCGTCAATCAGCGACTGACGCCGGAAGGAAGGAAACGGAAGTTCCGGGAGCGCCGGGATCCTCTTTCTCTCTGTATGTGTATGTGAGCATGTGTGTATATGTGTCGCCTTTCTGCCTGCCTTGCAGCTATGCGTATCTTTTGATGCCACGCAGAACACCGTTGCTGCTTTTTTACTGGCTGTATACATAGCCGCCATCTCATTTTCTCTGTTTACCACCGTTCTTCGCTCGATGTCTGTGTGTGTGTGTACACGAGTAGACAAGTATATAAAATATTCTCGGGCGGCGACTACGTGGGAATCATCAATGCGCGAAGTGAATTTGGTGTCTTGATTTTTTGCCCCCCGCGCGTGGCGTCGTGTCCAGAGAGAAATGTTACTGCTTTTCTTTGCCGAATGCCGAAATGCTAAATGTGTGTATAGAGGGAAGCTTGTGTGCAGCTGGGTGTATAAATAAAATCGAAACTGCCGCGCGGTTTTAGCGTAGGTTGCGATACGTGAACAAATTTCGAATGACCGTGTGTACATCTTGTTTTATTCATATTATGTACTTGTAATTTTTCTGTTTCTTTCATTAAACTTTATTCTATTTGTATCAGTTTAAAGTTTACTGGTAATATTTGTGTCCTGTTGCTTCAAAGAAAACTCGGATAAAACAAGCACATTGAATAAATTAATGCCAAAAAATATATTTATTTACAAATGTAAATGAAAACAAAAACGATTGAGTACAAATGTTATTTGTCAAATATAGATTATGCTTAATTTTTGAAGAATAAGTTTTGCGGAATAAAATGTTGAACGAAAGGTAATAAATATCCCTTTTAACTATTGTTAGTATTGAATAGCGGTACCATAAACAAAATCATTATAATTTTTGTTTGCAGAACAATGGGATAATGGCCATAATGGGTATTGAGCAAATTCAACTTTCACTGCACCATCATTAAAAATGATCACGAATGACGTGTGAAGATGAAAACGATAAGCAAAGTTGACTGCATAGGAAAAAGCGGACGAAGAGCGCAGACCGCGACACGGAACACGTCCGCCTGTCGCGACAAAATTTCAGGAAAACAGAGAGAGAGTTATGCCGAGTCAGTGCATCCTCCGCACAATCTTCTACTTCGTAATCCGCGCTCGCGCCGCGAACGAAAAGAAATCGGCCATCGCGCCTCATAAGATGACTCGAGAGCAAAAAAACATCCGCCGAGGCAACAAGCATCTCAATGCGAAACGCACTTGCTGCTGTTGCTGCTGCTCTCTATATATAGAAACTCCAACAGGTATCGAGACCGATAAAACGTGCTTCACGCGTCGGGCACGATTTAAACAGCACCTCGCGCCCCGCGGCAAGATCCTTTTTGCCCCGTATATATACAAGAACCAATAAAACGCACTCGGTTGCTTCTGCTGCGCTTCTTTATTTCATTTGCACCTCTCTTCTGTACCCGGATAATTCGACCTGAGAATTGCCGAGTGGCTATAGAAGCTTCGTATTATGGTCTTTTAGGGACGCGCGCGCGCCGGTCGTCAAAGAGGCAGAGGAATCTGAAAGAAAACTGCAGCTGAATAATAGAGTTCCAAGCTCATTTCTTGGATCAGCCACACTGCGCGCGCGTCATCGCCGTCAGTGAGAAGAGCACGGAAAAAGTTGCTCTATCGAGAAAAATTGCTTGCCGAGTAAACTACACACGCACACATACACACAGTTGGGTACTATATAACTCGTCACACACGCACTCGCTGTTATCGTCTCATTAAAGTTTATCATCGATGGTCTCATTTGCAATGCTGATCAAATTGTTATTTTGCGCTGGCACTGTAGTTATTCGAGACGCAGAACTGCTCTTTACAAAAACGATCATTTGGTTTTTTGCTGTTGTTATTACTAGAAAACTTCAAAAGATTACTTTTTGTAAGTATACATAAATTATAGTATCATTGTTTTAAATTGTTTTGGTATAGCTTTATGGAAGAAATTGTTGTCGTATTGTCGTATGAAAATGTAATCGATATTTTCATAAATAACGATTACATAAATGTTTTTATATGAGTGTACAGAAGTGCATATAAACGTGATACAACTTGTAGAGGTAATAAGTTTTAATGCTAATTTTATGGTAACTTATAAAAAATATTCAATTAAAGACTATAAATATTCCCATATGTACACGTCGAAATTAATCATTTTTCAATTTATCAATCACTCCATCAATTAGCCACATGACGTTTAAAAGAAATTATCAAAACATTTACTTAATATGCAATCGCAATGTTGTATATCAGCTATAAAAGGATTTTTTAAGGTGACGTTTATATACAAGGTATTACCAATAATCGATACAATCTCGAAGAAAACGATTCGACATCAAGCGCATAAATCATCGCGAATGAATTAAAGACGCGGGCGTTTAGATAATCAATTATCAATAAATTAAAATAAGAAATATATACCTATATAGAACACGGTGTTATCCGTATAGAGCGCAATAAAGAATTCTTACACTTTGTCAGAAAGTTCACTAGAACTCGGATGGATCTCACGGTTGGGCGCGCACCCGATAACGTCGTGTCACAAATCATTTTATTATCCGTAAAGGCCTTAATACACCGTGGAAAACTTCAATTAATCTTTATCAAGACGTAGAAATCTGAGTGAATATCCACGAGCGGAGCTGCTGCATTCTTACCGTTTTACATACTTATATACACAGAGGGAAGAGAAAATACAGGTTTCCATGCGCCCGTTACATGGCATATCGCGCGATGAAAAAGGCCTCTCTCTCTCTCTCTCTCTCTCTCTCGCAGGCAGTCGTCGAAACTTTTATACACCCTCGAACGACACACACAGACATACAGCACAGATGCGCGTGCACGCATGTACAAAGTTCTCGCGAGCTCTCGTCTTAAATCATTTCCCGTGGACGACGCGTTATATGTATACGCGCGCGCACTGCAGGTAGATTTTTATTTTATACTGACCGCGCGCTCTGCGTGTACACACATACACACACAGACACATACACACTCACGCGCTTTTCCCGTGACACTCGACTGGCCATAGACTCGGCTGACATGTATCTCGTCCCAACGATCGCTATACGCGCACACCAATTCGTCTTCCTGCCATACACACACCGAATCTCAAACTCTATAAATTTTTACCGATTTTTACACGAGCATTCGTTCTCTCCCGACGAGCTGGCATGTCTTTCATTCGTCACGTAGTTGCACTAGATTTACCCCACCAAAAATTAACCTGTTTTCTTTACCTCACCTATATATATATACTGTGCAGCATTTTCAGCATATATACAGTTATATAAAGGGAATATCGATCAGAGTTAGTAATTTTCCAGCTTGTGAGCAGGATAAACATTTGGTCAGAAAAGAGGAATGACGCCAAGGCGAAGGAGCCAATATATAAAAGTAAGTGACTGGCTCGATCTGCCCACCATTCCCCAGTCTCTCTCTCTCTCTCCCTCTCTCTCCCAGTGATGCAGGGTCCGCGCTATCTGCCGAGTCTATCGGCCAGTAAACAGCAGCGAGCTCGCGCGGCAGATAAGACTGGAAATATATTATGGACGCCCTGCGTACGCGTTCTTCCTCTCTTCCTCTCTTTTTCCACGTGTACATGTACGTGGCGAGTCGAGAGAGTGAGAGAGAGAGAGAGAGAGAGAGAGAGAGAGAGAGAGAGAGAGAGAGAGAGAGAGAGAGAGAGCGGAAAATCGCTAGATCGGCGCACTCTTTTTTTTCGGTCGCGATCAGAGAGGCTGTATAACGTCGTGCATGATGGCGGAATAAAAATGCCACACAGGGGCGTACGAATGTAGTGCCGCTGTGCAGCAGCTCTTGCGAGAGTCGCTTGGTGCGGCGCGCAGTCAGCCAGAGGACGGAAGTTGGTTTGCAAGCCAAGCACGGGGAGGCGGCGCCGAGCAACCCCTTATTTTCCGTCCCAGCGACGTTGTCGTCGTCGTAGTTGCGAGTATACAAGAAGAGAGAGAGAGAGAGAGAGAGAGAGAGAGAGAGAGAGAGAGAGACGACGACGAGCTACATGTATATGTAGAAAGCCTCGGTATAGGAGCGGCTACTGCGTGCTATGAGCTCTGTCTTGAAAAGTGCAGTCGCTACAAGATGCTACTATTGGCCAATCCTGTCAGGATAATGTATACACAGTACTTGGCAAAAATCTATTCATGCAGGTTTAGGACTGCCATTGCATGTCGCTTGATATTCTGTTTCGATAGTTTTTCGAGATTTACGATCAAGTTTTTCGTCTTATATGGACCAAAATACGCCTACGACGATTTTCAACGAATACAGGAATTCAGACAATGACAGAAGCTTTTGTTTTTTATTAAGTTAGTTAATGCTTAGAAAGTATTCCGACAGACTTGACCGATTCAAGGGAATCGAACAATTGGTTGCAGCTATACGTATACCTATAACTGGTTTCAATGCAATAAAGTATAATAAACTACAAGCCTAACGTCTAACTCGTAAATGTTGCTCGGCTCTTTGGAGCTCACCGCTTGTAAAAGCCGCCACGTACAAGAAGAAGAAAACGAGCGCGAGTAGGGAACAGGGCAAGAAAGAGCCATTTGATACTTTTATCTACCCGCCGCCGTACAATTCTCACCCCCTTCGGCAGCTCCTTTTCATGCTGCTCGAACCACGGATTTTTCCCTCACGCAGCAGCAGCAGCAGCAGCAGCAGCAACGGCAGTAGCAGTAGCTCTATCCTCTACTCCCGCATCTCTGCCCCCTACCCTTTTATTTTCCTTTTCTTTCGCTGCTCGAATGCCCGATGCCGCTATCCATCACGGCTACGTCTAGCTTAAAGGAAGCAGCAGCAGCAGCTCGCTTGCCTATCGCCTCTTCAGCTCACCAGCAGTACACACGCTTTCTCTCCTCCGGTCCTCTCTTCCGCTCGACGACGACGACGACGACGACGACGCCGACGAAGATTCGGAAATTTTGTCTTTTTTCTCCCTCGCGAGAGATCCTGGCAAGATGCCTCGCTCTTTTTCTTTTTTTTTGCTCCAAGTGAGAGCTGACAGACCTATACGTGAACCCCCGGCTCTGTGTGTATATATATTGCGCTCGATGAACTGCCTTCTTGAGTGAGGAATCGATTGCTACTCAGGGCCACTAAAGTGTGCAACATTTTCCTTTTTTCTTCTCTCGCTCTCTCTCTCATAAATATAGAAATACTTATTTTATTGTATTTTAGAAAATAAGCGTGCGCTACTGTCTATTTACTTTATCGTATTAATAACTCCATTGAAATTAGAAGGAAGTTAGATGGTATAGGAAATATTGTCATTTTTTAAACGTACGATTGAAAAAGTTAGGAAACCGATACGCAAGCGAGGAAACTAAAAATTTCTTAATAATACATTCCGAAAAGAAATTTATAAAACGTTATAAATTAAAGGAAGTTTCTGTACGTGAAAAACATTCAAAGCAGCAACCTCCTCAGAATATTTCCTCAAAAAACTTTACAAGCATGTATTCGCTCAATATAAAAAAGAGCTGCTCGCGCCGGTCGATCGACTCCTTCCACTCTCCTTCCGCTCCTATTTTTTCCTTCGCACCGAATTAATTCAGGAGGTTATATTTGAAATTCAGATGGCATTTTCATTGTAAGCAAATTTTTTCTCCTCTATTTTCCGAGGTAGAGGGCAGGCAAGAGAGAGAGAGAGAGAGAGAGGCGATCCTAGTTGGCTCGGTGTACGGTGTGTGTGTGTGTAGGGTCGCCGAGGCGCCACGGGAAGAGAAGGGTTATGCTTTATTTTGGCGTTATTTCAGAGTAAGCTCGGGCGTGTGGTGCGGCTGCCTGGCCAGCTCTCGAGTTATTATGCCGCTGTCAGACGCCCCGCACACACACACACACATACACCAGCCCTTTTCAGCAGCCGATCTGCATAACCATCATGGTTTCCCCTACAGCTTATACTTCTGACCGCCCACACCCTTTCTTGCCCATCCCCTCTCTCTCTACTTCTCTCTCTACTTTCCTCTTTGCCGTACTGCTGAGAGCTATAGGCTAACGCCCTTTCTACCTCCTAGCTTGTCATTTTCATTGCTGACTTCCAATGTGGTGCGCCATATGATCGGCATGAGATGGGGTATTATAGATACACAGAAAAATTCACAAATCTTAAGCTCGTGTTTTTGAAACAGCAAGAAGTAGAATTAAAGTTTAGACTGTTACTAAGATCCATAATATACAAAGTACAAACATACAAAAAGAGCGTTTAAAGCTAAGATGATATTGCTATATTGCGTACCGAATTTTTCCCTATAGAAAATTCATTGTATTTGGATAAATAAAATCTTCAAGATTATTTTAATTGTATTAAAATTTGCATTGAATAAAAAAAAGGCGCGAAATAATAAGAAAATTTGTGCGACAAAACAGCGTGAAACGGGCGCCCGAGAAGCGCTTAAGTCGTGAGCTCCGACACAGAAGGTGGGCCCCTCATACCCATCAGCCGGAGAGAGTGAGAGAGAGAAAGAGTAGACAAAAAGGCAGCGGAGCGATTACAAATTAACTCGATGCTTCTTTCGCGAGTCATTATTAACTCTCTCTCTCTCTCTCTCTCTCTCTCGATCTCTCAACGAGGAGCGGTGGCAGTTGCTGCTGCTGCTGGGCCCCCGAGAGAGGCTCCCTACAATTATTGCGCCTTTTGTCTCGCGTCTCGTCGCGCGTCTCCTTCCTTCCTCCTGCGCCAGCTCGCGCCTTCGTCGTCGTACAACATATAGCGAGCTCGCAGCGAGGAGTCGCGCCGAGGGTGCCGCCGTGCGATGAACTGCCTGAGCGCCCGGGAGACTCCATTTCTTTTTCACCCTTCGCGCGCCAGCAGTCGAAAAACTGCGGCTGTATAGAGTATCGCGTTACTCCCGACCTTATTTACCGCGAGTATGCCAAAGATGAATAGCTGAGATGGTAAGTGGGTGTGAGAGAGTAACTGAGAGAAGGGCCATTCGGGATCGGCTATTTGGTTACGTGTAAGCAGTGCATTATAGTTTATTGCTCTCTTTTGTATCGTTTTGAAGGTGGAACCAACAAACGAGGGCCTGCGATTTTGAGGAGTTGGAAAACCGTATCATGCATTGGAATTTAACCCCTATTTGAGTGGACCATTAGAATTCGATGTACTTTGCTTATTCTAATTGAGAACTAAACTTGTTACATTAATACTATAGTACTAATATATAATTAGTAAGATATATCTTGAAAACTATTGCCCCGCTTTACCTCTAATTTTATCATACTTTTTTTAAAAACAAAGAATCAGAAGATAAATATGAATTTATTAGTTTGCGCAGATTCTGCAAAAGACTATATTCCCTCGGTCATATGAATATCGTTATTAGGTGCATGTGCGACTCTATACCGACTAGCATTCACAGTGTCAGTTTTTCTTCTTCCCTCGACAAAAAAAAAAAAAGAAAAAAAGAAAAAAAAAGAAGAAGGCCTTCCGAGGGTGAGCTTCAAGGCCACAGAGGACGCGCGGTTCATCGAGACAAGTCCGTATAGTAATAAAAAAACCGCTGCGCCGAAAAAAAAGGCGAGCAGCCTCTCTCGGACACGACTAGATTTACGACATCAGCAACAGCGGAGCATTGGTTCCGTGTAACTACTAGTCTCCCCGAAAAATCAATGGAAGAAAAAAAGAGCAGAGCGGCCCAAAGTCCCTATCCCGAAAAAGTGCCTTCTTCCCAAGTCGCCTCTCACAATAAAGTCCCGTTGCCTTTTTTTGGCGAGCGAGATAAAAGTTTGTCGGCCGCACCGTGACGAAGAAGTGAGCCTTGCAAGCTACGTGGGTGCAGCTCGTTTCCGCAAACAGCACTCCGCCTTGTACCGTTAGGTCACTCTCGACGATTGTCTCCTCTCGGCTTCTTTCTAGCCCTGCAGGCTATATTGCCACTTGTCCTCGCATACACATATATATCCTCTGCTCAAGGATGTTTTTTGGTTAATAGCCGCTGAGGAGAAAGATTTTCCGCGGCCTTGCGGCTCTCTCGGAGAAAGAGACTATACTGCTTACGCGCGAGCGAGGAAAGCACAGATCGAGGAAGTCACCGAGAGGAGACGTGCATTTCAGCAGGCGTATCACGTTTGCTCTACTTTTCTTCATTGTCGTGGCGGCCACGACGGCGGCTACGACGACGGCAGGTAAAGAATAAGCGCACGCCGCACGAGCCTGGGCGCAGGTATATCTTCCGGCTCTGAGGTGAGGATGTTTTTGCACGTTTTCTACCTGCGAACTTTTGCGCAAGTAGAGATAAGACCCGGCTACAAGGACTTTTAACGTGATTCCTTTGTAATTTGCTTGCGAGGCTATAGGTGTATTTTGAAAAAGCTTTAGTCACGCTTTTATGGCCAAACAAAAGTTATTTTTCGTAGTATATATATACGGATCTAGCATCTGTAGAGTAAGTGCAACTTTCAGAGTATATGTTGAAATTAAAGCATTAAAAGAACAATATTACATTAACATGAGTCTCCTTATATATCTTTTATTTATATTTATATTAATATTCATAAAAGTTTTCATAAGAGGTAATTTTTTACATTTTTGTATGTTACGCTTTAGAAAACTTCATTTATGAAGATCTATTTTTATGACTTTTGTAACGCTTAATTTCTTTGCAAGTTCGCATTATATTTGTATAAATAAAGCCACGAAACATAAATAATTCAACGAGTAGTGTATTCATCTTCTTAATGATCCCACCTTCCCTCTTAACGTAATAACAGAGGATTCAATGACTTGAAAAAAGTAATCTAACTAATTAATAACGCATTCTCATCAAGACCATCGAAGGGTGGTACTAAACCTCAAAGCCCACATCGCCATTTCCATCGATTATCTATTCGTCAAACGACCGCATCGTGCAGTAAACCTTCTTACCGCGCTCAGACACAGACTATAACCACCATAACTGTTCCGGCGAATAAAACACACCAAACGGTCATCGCTTATCTAGACGTAGATTTTTTTTTCAGCTGCGACGAGTAGCATCGCCGAGCTTAAATTCGCGATTGAGTTCTCGTACTCCGACTTAACGACCAGTTTGCAGTCAATATATATAATCTCTAATAATTCTAATGATTCGCTAAGGAGATGGATAGCGTGCAAGAGAACGCGAGTAGTCCTGTGGACACGAGTGTGTGTAGGAAGGAGAAAGAGAGGAAGGCAAGGCGCGTTTGCTGGATTCGTGCCCGCGAACGAGAAAGAGAGAGAGGTAGAGAGAGAGGTAGAGAGAGAGAGAGAGAGAGAGAGAGAGAGAGAGAGAGAGAGAAGCAGAGAAGACGCGGGAGACGAAGGAATAGGTCGCGAGAGAGAGACAGAGAGAGAGAGACGAAGAAAGAAGGGGGATGGGAAACGAGGAAACGGAGGGAAGGCCAATTAGAGGGCGGAAAGATTTATCTGCGGGCGACGGGTGTGCTCGCGCGCGCGCGCGCGCGGGTAGTATAAGGGGGTTGTACGTAGTAGTAGTAAGCTATCTCTCTCTCTCTCTCTGTCTCTTCTATCTTCTCCTCTCTCTCATCTCTCTCTCTCGCTTGCTCGCTCTCTTGTTCTGTTCTCGCTTGTATTATTCCACAGTCGAACACCCCCTTTTCTATGTATATGTATATGTCTGTGTGTATAAGTATACTTGGTCGTTGGGAGCGCACGTTCTATCTCGACCCCCAGGCGGCCGCGAGTACGAGGACTTTCGCGTGACAAGGACGAGGTCCAGCTGCCAAAGAGAGCCTATGTGTTCCGGCCGCCTCTATATCTTTTATACTGGTGTAACTGCGATATCAGCTGCATAAGCTAAAGCGGACTTTTGGCGCGTACATGTACGTTATTATAAAAGAGATGAGGAGAGAGAGGGAGAGGGGGGGGGTCTATTTGATGTGTGGAGTGAGAGAGAGGACATCGATTTCCGGCTATTTTGGGATTCAGCGCGCGGTGAATTACGCAGCCGATAGCGCATTTAGAGAGAGATTCGTTAATTTATGAAATTGGATGATTTATATTAGAAATTTTCGGCCAGCGAGCTGCTGTATGGTTTCCTATTTAATCGTTGGGTAGGAATTATGCATATTTTTAAAGATTTTTTTTGTCCTTTTTATGCGCCATTTATAGATACGATTATTTTGGCAAGATTATAAATTTGCAGGAAATTAAATTAGTCGAATATAGACAAGTTGCCGCAAATTAAAAATCTATTTAATAATTTATCATACTTCAAATTTAGAATAAAACACATTGTTACCAAATTATTCAAGACTTTCATTGCATTGCATTTTCTCTCTCATTTATTTTGCAAGGTAGGTTTTGAATCCCAACATTATATTTTACTGTATATTATTTTTAAATTAAAAAGAATCAAAGACAAAAAGTATAGAACTAATTCATAATTATAAATCATTTCAAAAAGAATCACATTCCAAGAAAAGGTTCATAAGCAATCGACGTTGCGGGATAAAAATATCCGTCGTCGGTACAAGAGTTTCGCACCACGTGCAGCAGTGTGTATTATACGCGGCTCAATTGCGAAGTCTCGAGCTAAGCGTCGTCGCGGCGCGGGGCAGAAAAGGCACAAACAAAGAGGTGCGAGACGGGTCCGAGAGACTCTGTAATCTTGGCGCTGCTCGGAATTATTTTAATAAGCCGGAGTTGACGTCTTAACTGCGCTCGCAGCGCCAGCGAGGAGATCAAAGCTAAAGTCCCCCAGGTGACGTTAGCATATATCTCGAGCCGGTATTTACATCAAAAACATCGCGGCGACGGCGAAAGCGTATAGTCTCTTCCTCTACACCAAGGATGCACAAGAAGCGGCCGACAACCGTCCCGAAGAAGAGCCGACAACGAGGAGCGGGACTGTTGTACGAATCGCGAGAGCGCGCGGGTGGAGACAAATACTTGGAAGAGAAAGAGAGAGAGAGAGGGAGAAGGAGAGAGAGAGGAGCGATGAACATCGTGTGTCAAGTCCCTCGACGTTTTTATAGACCCGCACGAAATTAGAGGCTCTACCCAAGCTTTTTCTCTCCCTCTCTCTCTCACTTGCTCTTGCTCTCTCTTCTCCCCTCTCTCTCTCTCTCTCTCTCTCTCTCTCTCTCTCTCTCTCTCTGTCTCTCTTCTCTCACTTGGTGAATAAAAGAAGCGCTCGCGAATAAAGGAGGTGTGCCGCCGAGGTCAGGGGACGTATACCAGCGCCGACGCCGTCGCAGCCGCCACTGCTTTCAAGGGTGCACCCCACCAAAGTCTTACTCGCGCGCGACTTGTCCTGCAAATTCTAGCGAATTCATGACGGCTATTGCGCGGAATTGAGACCGAATTGCTTGAGAACGTATATACGGGGATGGAAGAGGCGACCTTTAATTTAGCTGCATTTAAGCTAAATTTAGATCAGCACTGGTATAAAACGAGTGAATCTTTTTTACTTGACGTCCTGGAATTGCACTACTTTCTTATATGAATTATTTAATAGTTGAATATTTCAATAGAAAATAACAATAATTTCCCAAGCAGTTTTGCGAATGAGTAACATGTATATTAATTAACGCTTGAATGCACAAGTCACATAAAGTATCCATGAGCGCAAAAAGTAAGCATCAAAATGCATATAAGTAAATCATTTTTTATAAAAAGTCAGTTTCATTTAAATGTTAATACATAGTGAAAAATTTGATCCGCGCGTATGCTGTAATTTATTATTAAACTTTCAACACGGCAATACCGAAATATATAATTTTAATTCCCTGCCTCGGAAATAATGAAAATTCTTTGTAGCAAAACGCACCAAAGTCATTAATGAAACATCGAGGAAACAAGGTAGTGGGGAGTAGGGAGAAGACCGAAGGATGGGGTGTATAGAGAAGCGGTGAAGCGCAGCAAAACAAGAAGCGGCTGCGCAGGGCTACCGAAAAATACCCCCGGAGCTGCAGCAGCAGTAGCAGCAGTGCGCAAAAGGGGGCAAAGAAATTGTATTTGCAGCTCGGCGGCGAACGCCTCGTACATCATTGCCATAGGAAGCCGCCGCGGCGCATAGAATCGCGCGGGCCAGTTCATTTCTCAGTATGCCCGCACGCCGACTCTCTCTCTCTCTCTCTCTCTCTTTCTCCCTCTCTCTCGCGGGCGCGTGCGAAATAACCGCGGCCGCGCTCCTGGAATTACGTGCGGGCGCCCTGCCACTTATTTCGAACGGCCGCGCGGGTGCGCCAGAGAAAGAGAGAGAGAGAGAGAGAATGAGAGAGGGAGGCTAGACTAGGCAACAATAACAACGGGAGAGGCGAAAATCCCCCGTTGTCCTATCTGCAGTAGGAAAGGGTGCTGCGGGATAGCAGAGTTCGTTTCCGCGTTGTTGCATAATACACGCTGCGGCGCGGTTGCATGGATGAGGGATGAGCCGACGCCGCCGACGCCGCCGCCGCCGACGCTGCCTAATAACCGGCCTCGTGCACACGACGTCGCGAAATAACCTCGCAGCTCTTTGCGACTGGTGTATTACAAATATTGCGCTCTTGCAGTGCAGTGTAACCTCTCGCCTACTTCTGCACATATATATATTGGAGTGGAGAACAAGCGAGATAGCAGATACAAGTGACGCTTCTGACGAACTAGCTGGGATGATAATTAAGTTATGTACAATATATGTCTGGGAAATCTTGAGGCAAAAATCGTATGTTACGAGAATATTTGGATGTATTTTGAATATGCAGGATAGTTTTGATCATCTTTTTTTCAGCGCTATTTTTTGAAGTCATTTCAATGCTGCTGTATTGAAAATTTAATACACTTTCACGTAGAAGGTCTAAAACACTTGGATTAGTTCGTATTTATTTTATAGTAAATTTAATTATTATTAAATATTTATGATCTCTATACGACTGGAATTTTATACTAAATTTAAATAAATTGTAATTTCCAAAAAAATACCACCACGCGTTTTTGGCTAAACAAGCTGGTGAAATGTACAAATACATACGCAGGCAAATAGTAGAGAGAGGTAATTATATGAAGGCGGAGAGCGTAGTAGCAGCAACATATTTGTGCGCAACATCCGCATTTGAACCTTGAGCCAAGGGTCGTATGTAAAGCTTTCCTCTTCGCTTATTTTGATAATAAACTACCTCGGATAAGAGCTAATGATTTATATTCCCGTTAACAATTAATCCAGATTACAAATGCCCGCGTACATTCTTATTGTCTTAAACTTACTATTTAATTATACTTATTATCAAAGCTAAGAAAATACAAAAAAGAACATTTACAATTTTAATAATAGTCTGGTTATACACGCTGCTCTTGTACAATCCCGCAGAACTATAATATGCTCCGAGTATAAAAGAATGAAAAAAAAAGAAAGGTCGAATCATCTAGGTACACAGAGGGAACGAAATTTTCTGCAACGATGCATTCGCGCGAAGCGCAGGGATTAACGGGGATGGGACGCGGGTGCGGGAGTTAATTGAAAAAATTAATTAAAGACGTTTCCCTTACGTCTCTCGACCCTGGCGCGCACAAAACCTATACACAGCTTTATCCTTTATATAGCGTACGTAGACTTCAAAGACAGCGGTATAGCAAAAGACCGAGCAAGAGAAAGTGAGAGAGAGAGAGAGAGAGAGAGAGAGAGAGAGAGAGAGAGAGAAAAGAGAAAAGGCGCGTGGCGGGCGAATTTACGAGATCAGCAGCCTCTCACGTATACGTATTCAACGCGGAGTAGATACTATATACGCGGTCGGGTCCTCCCTCCCCTCCCGACACCTACACAGCCCTGCGACTTATACTGGGATTCAATTACCGCAACGTCTGCGAAGCACGCCATTCCCACACCCTTGGCAAAATCCATCCCCCCACTCCCCCCTCTCTCTCTCTCTCTCTCTCTCTCTCTTTTCCTTATCCGCAGTAGTAGCACGAGCCAGACTTTCTCTCTCTCTCTCTCTAGCCCCATGCATATAGCTGCTGCTGCTTCTGGTGGTGGTGCTGCTGCTGAGAGAGCTTCTGGCACTCGTATAGCCAAGCGCGCGCGCGCGCATTCCATCTCCTCAAGAACGAACAGGTGCTCCTGTGTCTGCTGTAAATTGCACCCCTGTAATCCAAAGTAAAGCGCTCGTTTTATCCGCGCCACGCTGAGACGAATGCTCGCTATATCTTCACCGCGCGCAGCGCCCTGTGTAAAGCCCGCCGCCGCTGCCGCCACTTGTGTCGTAAGCTATATATGCGTATAAGAGAGCTGCCGCTGCCACCCCCTTCTCGTCTCTTTATCCCCTTGCGGATCCATGTATGCTGCGAATATATTCGCCGCTCGCTTAGATGGCAGCTGCGGGATCTCCTCGTCATTATTTTACTTTCTGAAGGAAGCCTCGCTCGGTCTCGCAGGCATGGATTTTACCCGTCTGTGAATGACTAAGGAATCTAACGAAATTTCTATTGCGTGTATCGAGATTTTTTAACTATGCGCCCCCGATTTGAAAAGTTAAGCGAAACTATACGTTGTGGATTTTATAGGGGTAGGGGATGTAAGCGCTGTTTTAAAGATACTTAAGTAAGCATATGAATTTGAAAAGAAATTGGTATCAAATTAAATATTTCAAATATAGTGCAAAATATAGTAAGTAGGGTACAATGAAATTAATTATCCCTCATATTCTTTCAAGAGGAAGATAATGAGTATTAACCTACTAATGTAACACGGTTTTTGATACAATATTTCATTCTCGGTTTCTCGAGTATGCTACAAAGATTCTTTGAAATTTCTACACATTGCAACCAATTTAAAGTGTCAATATAATCAATGACACTACTTTATTTACGTGACTATTTTGTGCAGGCGAAATGAAACGTAACCTTAACTTATTCGCGAGCAAAGTCATAGAAAAGCAGTTGCATGAAAAATGAAAGAAACATCGACCCATCACTTCCCACGACTTCTGAAGTTCAAACCAAATTCAGGAACAAGCTGGAAAACGAAGTTTTCATCATCGCGAAAATATAACGTTTCCTTTACACGTTGCGAGCGCTGGTTATATTCCATTTCGATTTTCTCGGTTCGATTGCAGGTACATAATTCATCGAGTGTGTGCACCATTGTCGGTGGGCTTCATTAATACAAATGGCGTCTGCTGAATTCCTACCAAGCTTATCCCCCTCCCTTAGCTACCCCCCTCCC
>UELV01082472.1:0-16466 GCA_900490015.1 Megastigmus stigmatizans | reverse complement strand
GTGTGTGTGTGTGTGTGTGTGTGTGCAGTGTACGCGAGGAGCGGTAAATGTATGTAAATATACGCTATCAATCTTTAAGCTTGACCGTACTTTATCAATGAAAAATTTGTTTTGTATAGCGATGATTCGAAACAGGTATCGTGCGTCACTGGGATGTTCTAAGCTATGCGGTATATAAAATCGTCTTTTCAAGAGGTCTTATTCATCTCCTCTGCTTACTATATGTACACATGCAAGTCAAGTGTATCGAGTGATTTTTCAAGATTTATATAAAACTTGCGTTATATTATAGTTCTTACGCGTAAATAATTTTTCTGCTTAATTTTTTTTAACTGTTTTATCTGGCTCTAGTATATCGTATAAAAACATCGATTTCAAAAAGTATATATGTCATTAATATATATAGGAATAAAGCTTGCTAATAGGATACTACATGTAGAAGGTATTACTTTGTTAAAGAGCATGCACACATTTTTTTATGCGCTATGTATACTACATCTATATTGTGAGGATAAAAAGTTTGTCGATTCCTTTCTTGAATCTTGTAATGAATATAGCATTGGAAAATAATAAAATAAATAAAAATCGACAAATATATCTATATATAAATAATGATTTCGAGGAAAAACAAGAATATTTTTCTGATATATGCCAAACTAAATATCGCTAAATCATGTCTCATCTACATATCTATGCGATCGTCACGCCTGACGCATCGCACTATACCAGACCTAAACATTGATAGACATTTACACGCCTTTATTCAAGCTAAGTATTATCTTGAATCTGTTGTGCTTCAAAGATTCCTTAACCCATATATACATATACAGTTAATATTTCCTTTGAGCAATTGATGCAAAAGAATAATTTTATATATATAACAATATTTACTTATGAAAATGTTAAGTAAAGTCACACAACGTGTATAGATATTTTAATTACAAGCTGCAAAGCCGCACAATTTGGCAGATGGCTTGCGAGCCAAACCATATACATGACCTGCAGTCATCGCGTACAGCTTCACGATATTTCCCAATCCGCATCGAAAGGAAGAGAGCGCGCAGTATAACATACACAGGGAGAATATCGCGCACGGTTCTTCCTTTGGGAAGCTCGAGTCGGTGCAGCGCGCGGTTCTTTTGCTCATATATATATAGCTCCCTGCAGGAAGCTCTCGCGGGAGAGAGAGAGAGAGCAGTTGCGGGTGATACCGCCCCGCTGCGCGAATCGTTGCTTCCTGGAGCCGGCGCGAGCAGCGGGAGGTCCCCGCCGTGCGCAGCTGATCTGCACTTCGGGGACTTTGTATATGGTATATACGTATATAGGCGCTGCGCAGACGTAACCTGAGGCCTATTACACTCTCTTCCAAGAAGTTTGAGCAGCGATCGGCCCTTTTCTCTATACTGATTCCTTTCTCCTCTACCTCTAGCTCTTCATTCTCTCGCTCCTTCAGTCGCCTTATACGTCCTGCATTTTCTTTATTCCGGGCATACTTTTCGCCGGCGTATAGCGATAGCCTGTATATGATCCCTTTCGCGAAAACTGTTTTCGTAACAAATATATATATAAAGAAAGTATACTCTAAAGTAAAGCAGTTAAAAGTAAATAGAGAAGGGATAATTATAGACTCTAATTGTCGCTTCTTTGTTTATACCGATATGTAAGTAGTGTAAATACAATTATTGTAATTCATAAATATAATATTAAAACTTTGATTACAGAGAAACTTATTTAGTTTATTATTATCACCTAATGCAATTATTATAATATAGAATATTATATATATGTGCGTGTCAAGACGCGCGATTTTCTTTTCACGAAACAAATGCGGCATCGATGTGTCCCAGACGGCAAACATATATAGTCACAAAGTCCTCTTTCAGAATTCGCATATACTTTTAATTCTTCTACTGATCTTTCACAGTATATAATTGAAATGGTTATATAATTGCAAATATGAATTCCTTATTAATTTAGTCAATTCAAAAAGGTATACTTGTCTATGAGTATTATAATTCTATAACGCCGCGGTATAAAATAAGTGCGGTAGACGTACATAGAATACAGAGAGTGAATCGTGCATATTTGGACATGAGTGAAATTATATACGCATACTGAACATTTTCAGAATTCTTTATCAACGCTTACTCAATAGATTATACATAAATTGAAAATGCGAGTTGTTTATGAATTTTTCACGAATACTTTGCATATACAGATAACTGAATTGGTGCAGTGAAAAACTTGATGAATCTACCTTCACGAATATACTTTAGAACTACTTATGCTAAATCAATATCAAATAAAAAATGCATTCTCCATTCATGTTTAATAAATATTTTGGTGACGCAGATATTCCGATAAAAGGCCTGAATTAATCGGTGTTTTTTTTTTGTTCCGGAACAAGTAATAGGGATTCGATTTGGAATTGTCTATATACAATCCATCTACGAGCATAGAACATATATACTATGTATATATGTGCGCACACATGGAGGGATTTTTAAGGTGCGATTGGCGCGGCTCACGAATGAAGCTGGAGTGCAGCTATACCGCCATGGCGAGCGCGGCTCACCGACTTAATTCTCCATTAAGGATTGGGCCTTGGGAAGCGCTGCAACTTCCTCCTTAACCCCAGTCCCCATACCACACCCACTTGCTATTCCACCTTTATCCATCATCTTCGCGGCAATTCTCAATCGTCACGTTATACGCGAGAGAGCATTAGAAACAAAAACGTTAAGGAGCGCAAAAGCACGTTTCTAGGGTATATATAGCTCCTAGCTAATTCCCTTTCGGATCTATGCGCTTTATATATGTGCAGGCCTTTTGTCTCTGCGACGAAGGGCCGCGCGACGAGAGTCGGCCTCTTTCTACTTTATACACTGCGAGCGATGCTGCCCCCTTCCAGGACTTAAATGATTCTGCGCGGCTCGTGCAGTCGCGGCTCGTATACGCGAGCGAAAAATAGATTTTGTTCTGCATTTAATGCCGCGAGTGCCGGCGCTTATAGCGAACGGGAAGGATTATTCATGGAGGATATATACATACCGTTGTCGCATATATTTTCCTTAAGCTTCCCATATAGCCGAATCACCTTCATTTCTTTGTTGCTCTTTTTGAGCTGCGTCCAAAGTGATTATTGCATTGTGATTTTCTGTTTATTGTTTTGCGCTGCAACTGATTTTTTTATGAAACTGGGAGTACGTAATGTTTATACATCATTACCAAAGGTGGTGACAGTTTGTTTTTTCTTTTCTTCAAACTATACTCTATATATTTCGTTAAAAGTATACGCGTATAACGATTATTTCTCTTAATCTTGTAGTAATTATACTGCAGTTTAGACTGTTCAAATGTTAACTGTGTACAATGGAACAACAAAAAAAATGCATTGAAAAAATGTTAAGATATATATAAGTATATACGATGGGATATAAGTATAATTGTAACCTTGAGTTGGTTCGAGGAAAACCCACGTAAGGCCACTTGTATACAGTGCGGCTTTGTGATTTATACCCAATCATGGCCTTACAGTGAACGACCGCTGTACGGGGAAATGTCTTTTATTATGATGATATAGCTCTCGGGGCTATACTTGGTGATACTGAAACGTAAAACTTCTTAATGACCCATATCATATTTTTTAGTGGAAATTCTGTAAATTTAAATGAACATTGTAATACATTCGGTATAGGCATGGATTCTAATCATCATCTTCGGAAAGATTTTGGATTCTTAATCATTATTAGGGCTATGTTTGGTTATACCTATATAGTCACATAATTATCTACTATTGTTTAAAATGAATTTCCTTTTATCCGTGCGGTATTTTGAAAATAAAATATTTATATATAAACGACGTACTATTTATATATTGTTTAATAAACGTTCGATAATAACTATGAAGAGAGTATTATTTTTAATTGCTCTTGCCTAATGTGTTTATACCAATGCTCAGCAAATAAATTTCCTTATACAAAGATACCGCGCATACAAGAATTATTTTAATATGCTTTTTATGCGAAAGCACGTAAATGTTTCCGTTGGAAAATACTATCATGTCTATATACACATAGCTAATGCATTAGATATAATAAATACCAAAATAACTTTAGAATATAAAACGCAACTAGCAGGGGAAAGTCTAAAAGCCATCGAATGAATTTCGTACTTTGATCATCCGTTCGAATTTCGCACTCATTTTGTACATATATACGCGCATAACATATATAAAAATTACAGCAATCGGCAAGACTGCGCACAATGAAAGTAAATACCTTTTCCCAGCGGGCTGCAGCGGCTCATCTCGGTGCAACTATATATAACATAAAAGCAAAGAACAAGCAGCGCGCTAGCCACACGATATCCGTCTATATACAATCCTCTCAAACGCTTATATATATTATCAATGAATCCGCGCAAACAGAAAAGAAGAAGAAGCGCTTATATGCCGTATCTCCGTGTGTCCCATCAAAATCCTGAGCCGCAGTAGCGCAGCAGCACACTCGCAGCCATCAATCCTCAGGCGAGCGCATCAGCATATAAACCGCCGCCGCGACACCTCTACCTCGACCAAACCATTCTCACTATATATATATATATATATGTGTGTGTGTGCACCACTCCATAAGAGCTTATCCACGCGTATAATCAGATAAGCGCGGGCGCGAGACTTCACCTATAAGACCGAGCCCAACAATTAACCGCAGACCACAACCAAAGTCTCTATAAGTCGGTAAGGAATAGAGGACCGCGAGCGAGCGCCATTCATCTCGTTAGCATCATAATTAATCACACGTTGTATAACGCGTGTCGGAGACTCCTTCGCGCGGCTCCGCCAGTGGCTCTACACCGAGCTTCTAAATATATATAAAGCGAGCGACTATATACACAAGTCCGCGCGATCAATCATTGCGCATGCTGCTGTTGCTGCCGTATTTGCTGTATGCAGTGTCTATATATATATATGGGAGAGATAAGCGCAGACGGCGCGATGATTCTCGTGCTATGCTGCCATCGGTGCGCGAGGACTCGATAACTCGGACAGCGCTGACTACGTCATTTTCGGGCTTCGCTGCAGCTCGTTTATATCGCGTTCCTTCCTCTCTTGCTGCGCTTTCTTGTTGTTTTCTTTTACTCTCTCTCTCTCTCTGTTTGCCCCGCGTCGCCTCTCTCGGTGAGAAATTTAAGGCACCGCAATAAAATTGTGTGTCTTTAGCTCGCGAAGAGCCTCGTGTAAAAAGTTTTCGGGCGTTAATTTTAACGTCTTCGAGAATATATGTACGCATCCGCTAAAGCGCTTTCCTTCATTTCAGCCAATGTAAATGCTAATTTCTTTTTTCTTTTTAAGGCTTTCGCAAATTCGCGCGCAGTATACCGTTCAGTTCGTTATGTGCACACGAGAATTTTTTACCTTCCTTCGAGCGCTGCAATACGTTCACCTTCTTTCCCCCGTGTTTTTCATAATTGCGGAACTTCACTTTTTTTGGATGAAAGTATATCAATAATTCGCGGGCAAAAACATTATTTATGATTTTATATTTAGTATATTTATTATATTCTTAAATTTCTATTCAAGTACATATGCCTTTTAAAAAAGTTTGAAGAATTATAATTTCAAAGATTTTTCACTTTACAATACTAATCTCGAGCTCACAAGTTGTAACTATACATAAGATTGTTGTAGCTATTGGAATATCATCCAATTAAATTTTTCATTGTTAATGAAAAACTAACAAAGATGAGCTTATACGTACATCCATTGTGCGCACACACGGATAAAGCATATTACCGTGTTTACGCCAGAAAACTTTAAAAGCCTCAGAGCGGAAGTACACGTGGAGGGATCGAGTCGTGCGGCATTATACCACCGGTGCTGCATATCTGCGACAGCATCCACAAGCTCGTTATACCGATAGCGATGACGTCAAACTGAGGACAGATAGATAGATAGATATAATGTTTATTTGTAACCTTTTACAAAATTTAGTCTTTTAATACAGTCTTAATATATATCACAGTCATGCTTATATCTAAAGTTTAGTCAAATACATTTAAAAATAAAAAAATAGTGATATCACAGATAAGTTACAAATACAGTAAAAATTCAGTCTTTAAAATCTATCACGTCGTTGCTTTAAAAATTAAATCTACATGTATATATAAAATAGTCTACAAACAAGTTAGAGCGAGGTTGCGCGAGCATTCACACCCCATCACTTGCACAACGTCTGTCCATTCTTTCTTTAAATTACATACATACTCGAATAATGACATAAAGGATAATAAATTAGGACAGGCTCACATGTCGCTTAACCTATATTTAATAATCTAATCTAGGTTGAGAAGGAATCTCCTCAAAGCAGTCTTGAACCTGCTGAGTGCTGGTATAGATGACGAATTTCAGCAGGATGAGAGGAGAGAGAGAGAGAGAGAGAAGTAGATCCAGTGGAAGAAGCTCGCGGGCGTCCGAATTCCTTGGCGCGATGACGCGTCGAGTCCCTGGTTAATACGTCGTTATGCCAAAGTCGCGATTTCGACCGACTTATAATACTTTATACCCCCGGAATTCGTCTCTTGAGAAAACCCCCAGTGAGACAATACCTAGGTATATATTCACGTAGATTTGACAAATTCTGCGAAGGCCTGCCCGCGTGCGATTCACTGTGTCTGTGTATATGCGTGCGCGCACGAAGAGAAAAAGATAAATTTGAATCGGTGCATATGTGAGCGCACAGCCGTTGGTACCGAAATCTGGCGAATGCGGCGGATAAACACCGAGCGCTTTAGGGGAAGCTGAGAGAGAGACTCTTATTTTTAGACCGGATTTAGATAACATTGACACAGATAGACTTGATCCGGATCCGCGCCGTTGGAAGGTTCGAAAGACGATTTTCGAAGGCAGCTATCTCGTAACGCTGCCTTTTTTTAATTATCCAACTTGGATCTGAGAATTTATTTCGAGCGTATAATAATAATATAATATGGAGCGTTATTTAAAATTGTAATCTAGATTTAATATAATTTGCGTATGATTAATTTCAGCGTGAAATCATTGAAGTTCAAATGAGAAGACAATATTAGTTATACACGATATCCTGTCGCTTTGCTCATCGAAGCTTCTGTCGCGGCAAACGAAGAAAGATTTATGTATAGACAGTTCCTTCTGTTTGAAATACCGCCGCCGCAAGATTTTATGATTACGAAGAAAGCGCGCGAGCAAAGCGAACGGCGAAAATGCGCGGTGTCGACCGAGTTCCCACGTTTATTCGAGCTGCAAGCTATATACCTGTATACTGCAGCAAACGGTCAGACAATAAACGTTGTAAATCCTCGCGCGCGGCATTGAAAACGATAATGCGTATATAGCGGATGCGCATAGTGCGCGACACTCGCGCGCGCTAAACGAGGCATAAACTTTTCGGAGGCCTACTTCTTTTGTACTTAAGATATACCCCTATATATATATTATCCGTGTCTGAATCTTCGAAGACGCGCTCATTGAGACTTTTCACAAGTTTCCCACCTAATTTTTCTCCCGCCAAGCTTGCAGGTTGTGTACGAGTTAAGCTGCTGTGCATCCGTACATATCTCGTTGCGATTCAGATTCTTTTATTTTAGTCATTATAATAAGCTTATAGTACTGCAGTATAATATAACTAGAAACATCTTTTTTGCATTTTCCTAATTCAACAAAGAGAATTCACATACGGAATTATATAAATAACGTTTAAATACTCTTGGAAACATATAGAATTAGACAAGCTTAATATGCATTACTCTGAATAAATAATGTATGTACGATTAGAGTAAGTGTTTTAGCACATGTTTTTATGAAAAATTCAGTATGACTCAACTAGTAAATGAAGGTATTCAAGTACTATAGATTATAATAATTTTAGGTGCTAAAATGTAATTCTTTTTGAAGAGATAGAAAAGTCGATAAGTATGGTATGTATAAGTATATATACTTAAGTCATTTAAACCTAGAAAACGTTAAAAGCTTAAAATCGTACGTATACAATTGCATATCATGCTTCTGAGTCATCAACACCTTTTAATGAGAATAAAATAGGTACCTATCAGATGTGATGATAAAAGCGAAAAAGGAATTCTAAGCTCAAAAAAATGCAGTATTACCAATTATGCCTATCAATAGATAACGAAAATTCAATTCTCTTTTGAGGAAGCTAAAAATTATGTCGATCTCGCTAACAAAATTAAATCTTACCAATTAAATCATAATTCATTGTAATTATTTCATAAGTACATGGTTGACTTGGTCATAAGTAATTACTTCTCTTAGTGTATTAAAATGAAAAAATCGATAAGTTACTTTAACCTAGAAAACTTTTAAAGTTAAAACAGCAGATCCCGTTTGTATGTATACCTATCATGCTTCTGTGTTATGAGAACTTTATAATTTATTCAATTTTTTCAAGTTTACCGTAATGAATGAAAAAGTATATAAAAACAACTTTATAGATTTTGCTTAAAGAAATTTATTTATTATTGTAAAATTATAAAAAAAATAATTGCTTGCAACGAATTATGAAATTAGTATCATCAGTATTTATTTATGTAAATTTATATTTTCTGCATAGTATACAAGCAAGAAAAAAATTTTATGATACAGAAAACAAGAATAAAGTCTCAGATGTAACGGTAAGATCATCATTTTACTCTAATTTATCTGTACTATATATCCAAACATTGCAGTGGATATAATGAATTATTTGTAGCTCCACATCATTAAAAATTGCATTATTCCCAAGCCGGGAAACATTATTTTGTCTGGAAATTGGGATAATGAAGAATCGTACATACTTGATCAAATACTTAGTTCCACATCTGCGTATTTGATTGATACAAATGAAAATAGCTTGCCTAAAAATGCACAAAGATTTCGAAAGATCTACATCGTCAATCAAACCGTTGCTGATAAAACAGTTTACCCGGTAAAAACTGTGATTATTATGACAGAGTCTGAATCAAATTTAGCTTCAGCATTGCACAAGATTCGAGAGTCAATATGGTGGCAGCATCAAGCTTTTTTCCTCATAGTCAATAAGAATAAAAAAAACGGATGTAGGTTTACTCGCGACTTTTTGCATTTGATATGGTATTTCAACATATTATCTGCAAGTCTTCTGTGCCTTGATTCGAACAGTCAATTGGTACTCAGTACTTTTAATCCTTACAATTCTCTAGCTCCAAAATTTTGGAACAGACTTGAAACATTACGTACAGAAAACAGTAATATTTTGACGTTGTACATCCACACACTTAAGGGGTACCATTATTTAAATTGTAAGTCTCTAACAATGGTGTATAATATTATATAGAAGGTTGCAAAAGTATTTTTAGAAAGTTACTATCGAAACTTTGTAAAATGTAACAGCAATATTTTTGCTACCTATTTTAATATATAGCGAGACTGATAAATTCTAATTTTGCTTCATTTTAAAATCTATATAGACTCCGAAATATGTGAAAATCTCGAATTCGTGAAGAATTCAACGTTAAACGGCTACACACTGAAAATCGGTCTTTTTTGCTCAAACGTTGCATTATCTTGCGACAAACAAAAGAGCGGGTTTGAAAAATTTGGAGGACGAAGCGGTGAGTTAGTGAAAATAGTTTTCTCTTACTTAAATGCCTCGGCAATATTTAAGTATTACGAGAAAATGGGCCACTCCGACGCGGAAGGAAATTCATTCGGTCACAAAAAAGACATACTGGAGCTCGGTAGCATAGATTTTTTCGCAATGCCCACTTTTCAATATCATTTCTGGAGACAGCAGCTTCGGCCCCACAGTACCGCTGACTTGTGCGCCGTTGGTCCTAGACAAAAGATGCCTGTCACCATCGAGAATTTCATTCGACACACGCATATCTTTTTCTGGCTACTCGTAAGCACAATATGCTTAGGAGCTTACGTCGTATTCAAGTACGTTCTCGGTCAAACTCCGTCAAAGTCCATCTTGGAATGCTTGCGAGTGTTAGTGGGGATGCCGAGTCTCGTTATGCCAAAGAAGTCATTTAATCGACTCGTCTATATAGCACTTGTGTTTATGTTGCTCGAAACAAATTTTTTAATAGCCGGCATCTTGAGCAGCTTGGATACAATCCAGTTTTATGAGAAAGTCGTCGATACTATGAACGATTTGAGGGCAACGAACGCAACTATTTATGGCACTAGAAGTTTTAAACAGTTTGTCGATCCCGAGCTTAATGTCGATTACCAACAGAACAGCATTTCAAAATGTTTGAATTTGATTTCCAATGACGAATATGTTTTCTGTTTGCACGCTTGCTTTTTCTTGCGCGACATCACAAAGCATAACGACAAATGTCATGTAATGAAGGAACCCGTTGTAAATTATTATATAGGATACTACGTAAGAGATGATTGGCCGTTAATTTCACGAATTAATCAAATTCTTACATCACTGTCCGAAGCAGGTATAATCCAATATTTCACTAAAGAATCTAAGGACGATTATTTGCAGAAGAATGAGTTTAAGGACTTCAAATCGATTAGCGTCGCGGATTTACATTTTGGCACAAATCTTATCATTGCTGGACTTTTGTCAGGAATCGGTGCCTTTTTAGTTGAAATACTCATCAGATTTAAGTATATAGTCATAAATAATTTTAAGTCATAAATTTATTTTAGAAGGTATGTGAATTCGAAAATTTAAAATTTACCATTATTATTTATACTGCGTAATATATATAAAAGTGATCGTTCCTCATGTTTATTTGTTTGTAAAACTTTTCAGTCATATATTGTCTCACTGCTGACGCGTGATCGAGATATATAAGATCGTGTTTTATTAGTGTATGTGCAGTGCGAGTTTTAATCTTTTAATACAATTAACAAAGAGCGCGCATTTATGTGTAATTAGCTAATTGAACAATAAAATTCAATAATTATAGTGAGTAATTAATTGCACCCCGTACATGAATCTATTAAAACTATTTGTATGTTAAAATCAAGACTAAATCTGTACATTTTTTTATCAAGATGCGATAAAACAAAGACAATGCATAAGACATACACATATAAATAATCTGAAAAAATTTCACAAATTCCTTTCTAATTTATCCGAAAAGTAACGGCTCTTCCCTCATTAGGGCTTCCATTCAAAACCACATTGAGAAAATTCCCCGTATATATATATATAATAAACGAAAGCTCTCTAATGTGAGACTATTTTTGCGCGCGCAACCGCACTGCTGCAGCACAACATATATAAAAGGACATATAAAGCCGCGCGCGCGTTGCACACAAGTATATAAATCACGAACGATGTACTTAAAATGCATGTAAATCAGGTGCGTACAAGTTTGTAATTATTTGGCCGTGGTAAAAGTAATTATCACGTGGTATATATATACATGCGCGCGATCCATCTACTTGGTAATTGCGCTTCAAGCATAATTCTGCTCGCATGACTTTAATTGTCGTAATTATACTAATCCCGGGTGTATTTTAGACGAGTGGAAGGAGAGAAAAATCTATATGTGTGCCAAGCGGTCGTTTTTTCATCATGCGCCGGCGCACCGTTTAAGCCGTAATGATGCTTGATTTACGATATCGGCCACATTAGTATTATGAACGAACATACACAATGTTAATCGGTAAACATTATCGATAATTTATGTGTATTTTGCGCGAAATTTATGAAAAATCTACTTGGAAATTGTGCGATTGAGACGAAAAATAGGATATATATCAGTTGGTATAATTTTGCGTACTTCGTATGTTGGATAAGTCTTGACTAACTTCGAACATTTTCGGAAGATTTCATTTTCTGGCCTTATGATTCATCAAGTGATTTCGTTAAGTATAATCTTACAAAAAAGGAAGCTACGTATAGGTCTGCAATTTGCGTTCATAATAAATAGACAAAAGAAAAATCAATTGGAAAAACTTACCGCGAGAAAGATCCTAAATGATTACAACTATAATATAAAAGAACTGCATTAAACTAATCATATATACAGTCTTGATAAAATCGAAACTTTGAAGGAGAAGCCGCATCAGGAGATCGGCGACGGGAAATCCTCGAAACCTCGTCTGTTGTCTCGCTGAAAGCCGCGCGCGCGTCGCAGCGAAAAAGTGAAAGCCTCGGCCAGAAACCGGATGAGGAGCTCCTCCGCGAGATCCTCATCGGCTATGGCTTTTTCCATATTATCTGCGGCGCTGCAGCTTAACGCACAGGCTGCGCAGCTCGAAACGGCACATATATACATGTATACATATCCTTTCATCGTTCGCAGTAAATACAGACGCATTTTTTTGCACGGATACTCTCGTACACGCAGAGAAAGAGTGAGAGAGGGGGGCGAGTCTCTCTCTCTCTCCGTGGCATGACAGAACCGCCCGAGGAGCTGATCGTATAGAATACATATATACACGCACATATAGGCGCGTGGAATGCGGGATGGATCGGTGGTGCCTGATAAGTCGCGCTCGCGGAATGCCTCCCTCGTTGCGCACCTCGCCACACATTCCCCGCCTTCTCCTTTCTTTTCTTTTCAGCCGACTCCTCTCTCTCTCTCTCTCTCTCTCTCTTCTTTTCTCTCATTACGCCCCCTTCCGCCCTTCCCCTCCCCTCCCCTCCCCCCCATCACCTTTGGCGCGCTTCATTCTCTGCTGCAGCGCTCGCAGAGATAGAGAGAGAGAGAAAGAGGGACAGCGCGCGCACCGCGGAGGAGAGAAAATATATATCCGCTGTACAGTGCGACGTTGTTTTGTGGTAGCTCTCCTTCGAGCGGGAATACAAAGATGTTTAATTACTATGGGCGATTTTACGATCCTTTTTTCCACCTCTTCCTCGATTTTTTTTTTCGTTTTGTGTATAAGCCTTTCGGTTTCGTGCGCGTCCGCAGGTATAAAGGGACGTTATACGTTTAAAGAAAGGGAAGTTTAATGCTGTCTCGGATCGATAAAACTCCCTTTTTTTCCCTTCGAAGGTTGCTGTGCGTATAAGCTAATTATGCGCCTGTAACACGTATACGAATATGTGTCACGAGTTTATAGCCGCTAACGATATAATCCAAGCTGCTCGGTATATATTTATAAGGAATCGAAAATAGCTAATATATTGTAATTTAACGAAACCAATCGCAAATTAAATTTAAGAAAATAAATATTCGCGTGTAATTAAATCTCTTATGATAATTTAGACTCATTGGCCGCTGGTCAACTTAGTCCTATATACATGTATACAAAGTTCCCTCATTTTTGAAATATCGTATACACTAATATAACTTGACATTCGAGTGTGCCAAAAATAACAGCGGCAAATCTGTCATAAACCTTTTGTTAAAACTGCGTTCTATTACCTATATAGCTCCATTACCAAATGATCGCATTAGTGATCCACCGCTCCGAAGCATATCCAGAAAATAAAAAAAAAAAAAATTAATTTAAAAGTCTATCCGCCCGAAACTATATTATATATCCAATTAGCCCAATCGTATCCCATTGAATTATAGCGAGTGTATAATAGTTGTAGTGACGAGTTTAGTAGAAAAAGGTGTCGGCGCGGAGGTCTCTCTGAGCGTTTTACGCGGCGTTACGCGCAGGGCACATAATGTTCATTCGCGCTCGAGTAAAAGCGAGAGAGATAGAAAGAGAGAGCGCCATTGCGCATTACGAGAGAATGCATGCATGCGCGCGTACATGAGGCAGACATAGAGAGAGAGAGAGAGAGAGAGAAGTGGGGATAGTCGTAAGAGAGGAGGAGACGGAAAGGGGGTGTTCGGATTATTTTTAGACCGGTTCGGGCCTATTTTTAGAGCCTGTAGCTTTCACGGTGCCCGCGACAGGTTTAACCCTGACTTACGTACCCGTGTGTCCTACGCGCAGTCTCTTATACATGCATATATATGTATGTATATATATATTACATATGTACATTGTCCGCAGCGGTAAGCGCCTCCCCCCCTTTCTCTCCCTTTCATTCTTCTCTGTGCACTCGCACTTTCTTTTCCCTTTCTCGTAAGCCTTATACATTATCGATGCGCACCGAGTCCCCGCGTCCGTTGTTGTATTTTCTTGATGATCGCAATGGTATTCGCGAGAATCAGCATCACCTTGGACACGAGCTTTCTTTTGCTTGTTTAGTACATCTGGCACTTTGGTGCGCGATGGCAATTTGTGACAATACTTGAATGACAGCCCAAGCAAGCAACAAGTTATACATTATACATATATGTACGCGGATGAACTATTCTGTAGTGTGGGTGATTTTTTTTCTCTAAACTGATTGCTATATTCAATGTTGTTTTTAAATTGCTTCACTTTAAACAAATACAATTAGCAGTTATTTGTATATATATATATATATATATACAAAGATGAAAATACCGACTGCTTATTACCTAAAGAATACAAGCCACATTTACGATCAAATGTAATTTTTATACTACATATGCTTGTCAAATGAAGCCGGGTCTGTCGTAGTTCAGACTTTATTTACTTGACACTATGTATAGTTTTCTCTGTCTAATTTCCCTTTTAGACTATATTTTCTCAATATATCAAAATATATAATTAGACGATCTACAAGCCGAAAAACGCGCCAAGCGCAAAACACAAGATCATTAGTCGTTCGATCCTCGCGTCTTCACCTCGTCATATATAACAAAGCCGCATAATCATATAGAAATTTTAAAAATCTAAAAAAAAAACCGATGCAGTTGATCGCTTTCTCGCACAGCTAGGTGATATATATATATATGGTAGGTGCAGCAGCATGAGACCGCAGGTGTTCGTTAAAGATAGAGTATATAAAGTGCAGCGGGCGCGCGAGGTAACATCCTCGACTAATATATACGCGGGGGATTTAGCGCCTGAAACGGCCGAACTCGGCGCTCGCGCGCGCGTGGCTGCAGCAGCCATCAGCACTCTCACATGCGTGCGCGCTCGTCTCTCTCTCCTACCCAAGAGGCGGCCACGTTCCAGTCATTGAACCTTTGTGTCTGCGCGCGTCCGAAAATTTATTTCGGTATATTCCAAGCCGTTCCGATGTATATCCCCCAAGATTTTTCTCTATTTTCAATGGCTTCTATCTCTATCTCTCTCTCGCGTTGTCTCGCTACTTTGTTCTCTTACGTAAAACGCGCTTGTCTCTACACGAGTCATCCTTTCTATTTGACACTTTGTTCTTTTTTTTTCGTTTTGTTTGCCCTTTATTACATACTCTTTTTCACTCGCTTCGTCTTATTGTAGAAGCATTTGGTATTGCCGCAGCGCGTCGAATGTGAATTATTAAATCTCGCTTTGATCGATGCACGCACTTTATACCGATCGTTAAAAACCTTATGCAGCTTTTGTCAAAACCTATTTCTGCCCCACACCCACCAAATCGTTTGCGCGTACACAGCGCGGTTATGTAGTGAACAGCAGACCGAGGTGCGCATAACAGCTGTGCGTTAATACGGCAATTTGACCAACACAGCAACGATATATACATCCTCGCTCGCGCTCTGAACCGTGTATGTGTGCGCAAAAGGGTGTACAAAAATAATACAAACATTTGGCACACGCACTCGTTGAGTAAAGACTCGCTCGCGCACAGCAGCAGCATCAGCTCCGATGACTCTCGCGTGAGTCTCTCTCACTCTCTGTTTCTCTGCGTGTGTGCGAGTTATAAAGACTGTGACACGACGTCGCACGACATATAAACTTACCGACCAAAAAGTTCTATACAGGAGTATATATATATAATAGGATGCTGCAGCGAAAGGTGAGGGACAGAGAATAAATGAGCTAACAAGATAGTAACAGACGAGTAAGCGCGAGACGCGATTTCCTCGTGCGTATACATACGGACCCGTCGCGTCCAGCCTGCTGCAGCAGGAGTGCGAGGGACAAAGGGAGAGAGAGAGAGAGAATTGGAACAGATCGATCGGAAGTCGGTCTCGATTTACCGCGTCGAGGCCTGCCGAATCGTCGCTGATGCAATACTCGCACGCCCGATGCGTGCGCACACGCGCGTTTCGCGGATGCTATTTGCGTCGGCTTTGCCTCTCTCTCTCTCTCTTTCTTTCCTCTCTCCCTCACTTAGGCGAGAACTGCTCCGCGTGCTCGAATAGCAAATACACACGGGCGCACGCCTATTTTACAACCCTTCTATAAGCGTTGCCATGGTTATTACTTGCGCAAGAAAGCTTCTATACTACACTGAAAGAAGAATTGGTGAGCAGCTCCTTAGCGCCGCAGGGCGGCAGCACGAAGAGCCGGGTAGCTGCTCTGTTTACTGTTCGAGATGACGATACTCGCTCATCGAGGAGCAGCTACTCGATAGCGAGGGACTGGTTCCCAAAATGTGATCGGGAGCAGCCCCTCTATGATTTGAGAAGTAGATACTCTATACTCCCCGCGGTAGAGGAATGATAACAAGCAACATAACCTCTTGTTTTCGTCGCAATATACGCTGCACGTG
>UELV01082471.1:0-10035 GCA_900490015.1 Megastigmus stigmatizans | reverse complement strand
GAGGGGGGACTAGGCTTACGCTGCGCGTGCGCGCGAGAAAAATCGAGGGTGATAATGACGATACTTGTTAACGGTTTCTCAGTTGGTGCCGCTATCGTGGATAGCCGAGTGTAGCGCAGGACTGAGAGTGAGAGTGGACATTCACAAGTGGTGGCATTTATATGATTCAAAGTTTGAAGAAGGAATATTTTTCATTTTATAGAGATTGAATGAATTGAAAGAGAGAGGAATGATGCTCCATGATGCTCTTCAACCACTTTGTATTTTATATGCATACGCCATGCATTAAAGCTCTTATTTTTACACGAATAAAAGTTTTTTAATGTAATGCAAGTCAGTGTAGTAGCGAGGGGTGTTAATTTTAAATTTCCCTCTGACTGGAACTACGAGTGAATGGATCAATTTAAATTCAATCGACGTAGAGAGTCGATATATAAATTACATCGATAGGTGGCGCTTAAGTCTTGGCCCTGTCTCTTCCCTACTACTTTGCTTAAATAGAAACAAGCGGATTTCGAGGAGGAACTAGACTAAGAGTATAAGATAAGACCAGCAAAAGGAAGAAAGAAACAAGAGAGTGAGATAGAGAAAAGAGCAAGCACGCTAGAGCGAGAGAGAGAGAGAGAGAGAGAGAGAGAGAGAGAGAGAGAGAGGAGATAAGGTCTTTTCCACATCGCGGGTGTTTATAGTTGGATTAGCAATTCTATTGCTGCTATTCTTGCTGGTCGGGATTCGAGGATCTCGGCGGCAGGCGCAAGTAGAAGGAGAAAGGTCGAGAGCTGGGAAGTTCGGAATTCGCGAGAAGGGGAGAATGAAGCCAAGTTTACGGGTGTGTGTGTGTGTGTGTGTGTGTGTGTGTGTGTGCGCGCGCACGGACTAAGGTGTACGTATATATAGCGGGGCTAGGGCGAGGTTAATGGAAAAGATTGTTTTTGTCGTCGAATCGTGCGGAGGTATATATAAGGGACGAGGTGAGAGCGAACTGGCTATAGAGATTGAAAGTTCGATTTGCGCGCGAGCGCTCGCTGAATCGTCTTTCTGGTGATTCTCTGCTTCTTCTTTTTTTTTTCTTTCGTATCCTTTATCGCTCTTTCTCTCTGATTCTCTCTCTTGGAGTTGGAAAAAGGAGAAATCGAAGAGTATAGGACGATGTGTAGGTGTGTTAGCGCACGCGCATTGAAAAAGGGGGAAATTAATTTGAAAAACCTTTTACCTCCGCGCGCGGCGCGATCTCGCCATCTCCCTCTCTCTCGCAACAGCTCTCTTACGCTCGATTTAATCCCATAACTAAAGTTGTATCAATTATCTTCCTCCCCCCCCCCCTCCACCTATATCCCGCTACCGGCACCACGGTTTAGACATGCACTCTCTCGCCCTCTTTCCCTTTCACTCGATTCTTTCTCCTCCATTTACTGCGTACTTTTGTTGTTCGCGCGATTCTTTCTCTTTTTTTCGACTGACTCTCTCACTCTCTCTCTCTTTCTTTCTCTCCACTCCCCCCCCCCCCCTCTTTTACATTTGGCGCGCGCAGTTAAAAATGAGCATTAAAATCCAGAAGTTTCGAGCAACTAAATCAGATTCAACATAGTCAAGAGCTTTAGCAAAAAGCGATCGCAGAGTATTTCAGCGCTTTTCGTTATACCCTTGATTCAAGGTAACTTATACGACCCTTCAAATGATGTAAATAATAAAATATGTCAATGTTCTGAAAAAATTGTGAAAAATTTCATTAATAAAATTTATTCACTTTATATAATAAAAGTTTCACGAATTCAGTCACGAATGCAGTTAGTTAGCGAGAAAAATGTGCGAGTGATTCCGAAGCCTCTCTCCCCCCTTATCAAATGCACATCCGCGCGTGTAAAGTAGGTCGTCGCATTTTGCTCCGAATTTTAATAATCGTATCACGGCCTCGTACCGCCTGCCCACCCGAATACAGTCCCTTATATAAGTGGTCATCCAACAGCCACTCATAATGCTCGGCAAAATTCCCCAACTCTGATTTTCTAATGTAGAAGTTAATTTTCGGACGACAGACGGCATAATTCAACGGAACTATACGAGCTGATATAAGGGAATATAGACGAGTGAGTCTCTTTTTCCGTATTACGGATCGCAGCCCTGGAGTGGAGTGAATAATTTTCAACGAGAGTCCCGAGCTCGAAGCTCACGCTATATGTATACCTATAACCCTATGAGAGCTCGTACCAAGAGAAAGAAAAAGGGCAGAATGATTCCGTTAAATCGGCGAATCCAATCTCGAGAGGCGATAGAGAGAGAGAGAGAGAGAGAGAGAGAGAGAGAGAGAGAGAGAGAGAGAGAGAGAGAGAGAGAAAAGGAGAGAGAGTCTAACGATGGTAGTGAAACTCTACTTTTCTCCCTTGGGTAGAGGAGCTGAGAAGCGAGAACCGAAGCGGCGCGAGGTTGTTTTCTCTCTATATTGCCAGGGATCGGCCGCGGCGGCGGCGACGGTGGAAGTGATATTTGTCGCTAGCTCGCGAAAAGTTTTGCCGCCGCATCGTCCCTCCTCCGACTTTGTCTTTTCTTATTTCCGCTTCCTCTCTCTCTCTCTCTCTCCCTCTACCTGTACTTCTCTACTACGACGTTAGCAGTCCCCCCTCGCGCCGATACGTTCAGTATACATGTATCGGTCTGCTGAGCTCGGCGCAAAACAACGCGTGCGAGAGACACCTTTTTCACTCCTTTCCCGCATGCCTGTCTATACATTTCTCGACAAATTGTCGGAGAGAGAGAGAAATGTGCTACTGCTGCTGTCGACCCCGCGCGTGCACAATGCCTCGCAGCCATTGACGCCGCTTGATTTATGTTTAAAATTGCGGTCGCGCTTCTCGCGGTAAAAGTTGTCCGCGCCAAGCCGTGCAGCGTGTCGTTGGCTGTGCCCACCATTGTTTTCAAGGCGTTCGTTAACAGTTGGAGAAATGAATGACGGCCGCTTCGTCCGTGTGCGAACATTTTCTTTTATTCCCGCTAACTTTTTGAAGTGGGTGCGATGTTCGTTTCTTTTTTTCTTCAAGGCCGAATTATATATCTATAGAAATAGTGCATCGACGTGTGTCTGTAAGTGTCCGGTCTGTTACTACTGATACAAGCTTGCAAATAATAATGAATCAACCGATCGCTATCTTGGTTTTATTTTTCATCTAGTCAACATATTTTTATTATGTGAATTTCCGAATTGTTCGTCAGCAATAATCCGACTACCAGCGCAAACGTAAACAGCTGCGTGAGCAAATTCACCGCGCGTCGGTTTGCCACACTGCAGCAGCCCCGTATATACCACTGTATGCTCGACCCAAAGAAAGGAATAATAGAAAAAAAAGCCACCAACAAGGTCCTGCTCGGTCCCCCTTTTATTATCTCGCGCATCGTGTGCAGTGCAGTGCAGGGCAGCGACATAAAACAGTGAGGCGCGACGGCGAGTGCAGAGCAAACAGAGAGCGGCCTATGCGCTAAATCCAATTAGGCTTTGTATCGCCTGCCGCGGCCCTGTGCGGCGTACAACACACGGGCCCAAGGGAGCAACGCAGCGGTGTCGGCGTATACGTGGAGTGCCGGGAGCCATGAATTTTCACAAAATTCCCGCTATATTGTAGCGTCGGCTGCGAAACCAACGCATCGGCTTTATTGTAAAGCGCGCGCGCGCGTGCCCTCTGTAGATGATGTATATATATATATATATATATATATGCACGCACGCACGTAATCCGCGCGTCTCTTTGTTCGGAAATCTCGCGAATCGCTCGTCGAGCGAAGCATTCGATGCAAGCATTCTTGAGCTCCCACGCGCTCCCACGTACACACACACAGGCACATCCATGTATATATAAGTATATATATATATATACAGAGTTTCGAGCTTCGATTATCCCGGAGAGCCCTCGATTATCAACGATTTCCAGCCGGAGCAGCCCCCCTCCCCCATATCGACCATGTCCCTATCCCCATACCCGCCCCCATCCCCTCTTCTGAGTCCGAGCAGCTCCCCCAACGTCGGCCTACATTGCCGCGTAATGCAGCATAACCGTTCTGCATTATATATGTATACCTGCACATATGCAGCCCGACAGCCAAGCAGCAACAATAGCAGTGCGTGTGTGTGTGAGAGAGAGAGAGAGATGTGCAATCCAACGCTCGCACTTGGGGAATGCGCGAGGAATATGTGGAGGCACAGAGGGGTAGGGTCTCGTGACTTGCTACCGCGCATGTACAGCTGTTAAAGGGAGCTGAAACGTGGCGAGTCACAGCAAATGCCCTCGCGCTGGCAATACCGGAATTAACTTTTGTAAAGTGGAAGGTTCGCGGTATTGCGATTGAATATATCCAGCCAAGCTTTAATTAGTGATGATCATGTGCCGATGCGGTGAGCGATTTTTACGAACTTCGAGTGTTTTATGCCGAGTCGATTAAAAGGTTCGACGATATTGGACGCGCGAGGCAACTATTGTGTGCCGAGCAACGATGAACTGTGGTATGCGCTGATTAAAATATATACTCATTATCGAGACGTCGATTTTCGAAGTCAAAAAGCACACTGATTATCGTGGGGTTTAGCTATTCGGAAATTTCGAGGGAAGTTAATAATTTTGGAAAATCGCACCGTTCAAAAGATATCTGAATATTATTCTGAAATTAATAATATATTATGCGCGTGCAGTATCGTTAATTTTCAATATTAATATATCTTGCTGAATGGTTCGGGTTTACAATAGTACATGCATATAATTCCCTATGTCAATGGTGAATTTTCGATTAAATCGCAATTTTTAAATTTTTAACGAAAAATAGAAAAGTAAAAAAGTTGAAAGTTTTTCCTTGAAATTCCGTAGAATAATTTGATTTCCAAACGAAGTATCAAAGTCGAAATTGGAATTCGCGCATGAAAGAGGAACAAAAAAATTGGATCTCCCTTTTGGAAAAGCATACCACTTTTTCTAAACCCTTTAATTTAAAGAAGATCGCATATAATACAGAAAACGATCCTCTACGAAAAATCTTCAAATCAAACTTTTCAACAGTCTCGGCAGATCTGGTATAATTATTTTCAGCAATAAAACAGCGGATATCATTAAGTAAAAATAAAATGAAATTAACTTTTAATCAACGGCATAGCACGTGACGTCCTTGGATAATTTAATTTTTGAAAAAAGTCAACTCGAGCTCGATCACTTTTCCGCGTTGCTTATCGTATTTTTATCTGCGTAGTGCGCTATTTCGCGATGCCGCGCGCCGCTCCTATATACCGCGCGGTCGCGAAGGAATGCGGTCGCTCGTGGCGGTAAAATAGAAAACGAGAGAGGGTGAGCGAGAGAGAGAGAGAGCGAGAGAGAGAGAGAGGTAGAGAGAGAGTCAAGGCAATGAGAAACAGCCCCGAGAATCCCGGATTTATGCGGAGCGTTCGGCTTATATTGCGTGGCAATAACGCTTAAAATTCTCCCGAGACGCACGCGTGACACACAATATCCAGCGGCGATTCGTTTTGATGAAGCATCGCTTATAACTGCCTTTTTTTTCTTTCACTCTTACTCTCTTACCGTTCTTTTTTTTCAAATAGAGACCTATAGTGAAATTCGTCATTATAAGTAATTTCGATTTTATTGGGAAGTTGATATACTGCCTCTCGGAAAACAAAAATTAAAACTTTTTTTAACTCTGAAGCATCGTTAACTTGTTCCGCTTCATAAATGTCACTATTTATAATATATTTTAAACTTTTGGCGCAAAAAATTTCAGTGCAATTCATTTGGTACGTATGTGCTAACATTGATGACCGCATAATTTTTGCTTGGGAAAATGTAGTACGATTTTCCGAATTAAATCAGTAAAATTTCATTGTTACTGTACATAATTTTATTAATTACTGTGCTGGAAAAATGTTGAAATAACGAGTGTATGGGGTAGTACAGCTATAATCCTTACACTTTTTTTAACTGCAGGTTATAGTTGACTAATTACACCGATATGTATCTCGCGTTACTTTTAAAGCTTTCTAGTCATATCAACTAGATTTTAATAAGTTTTCTATGTACGGTATATGCTGACAAATCCTTTCTATTCTCCCATTTCATATAATTTTATTGTCAAATCAAATAAGCAATATCCAGCCTGTCTAGTTTGAAAAAGCACATGGGTGTCACGGACATTCAATTGAATTCCCGGCACAGACACACGTATATACATATATGTGCAGTTTATAATTTTCGAGCTCAAGGTGCGGGGGCAGGGCGGGGGTGGGGGAGAAAGGGAGCGCGAGACGAAAGCGCAAGAGAAAGAGAATGAAGGGATAGGCCGGGAAGTCGGCAGATTAAAGTCGAAGCTCGCACAGCGAAGCAGAGAATTCGCGAGTCAGTGAAAATTCCTAGGTAAGCCGAAGCGCTAACCGAAAGTGACTTTTAATAACGTAGGGATTTGCCGCGCTCGACTTCGAAATCCCTTGGTCTTGGTTCGTCGACGCTCCTCTCTCTCTCTCGTCTGACGCGGCTGTTTGGTAAGGGGAAAAGCAGTTCCCTCAGCGTCGGTTCCGCTTTCGAGGGGTTCTCTCTCTCTCTCTCTCCTTCTACATTTTTCTTTTCTTCCGCTTCCTTCGCCCGTTTTTTTTTTCTATACCTATTGCTCGGGCTCGCTCGCTTTGTTCCCCGCGCTTCGGTAGCGCGGTAATTAGTTTTTTTTTCTTATTTTCGTTTTAAGATTATAAGTTAATGAACTATATCCGAGTTTCAGCGTTTATTGGATATTTAAGCGGACAGGCAGAGTCGACGCCGCTACCGCCACCGCTAGCATCGCCGTCTTCCTCGCTTCTTTTTTCCAGCAATGAAGAGGAGAGGAAAAAGGGTCGAGATTCAGACTTCTAATAAGCTGACCTTACTTTGTAAAGAAGTTGGCGCTCGCGCGAGGGTTTTTAATAACGGAATTTTCAAAGTAATACAGCCGCGCGACGGACAGATTATTATGAGAGCTATATATAAGCCTGTCTTGTCCTTTTCTCGGCTTTCAACGAACATTCACTTTCATTTTGACGATGCTGTTGGAATACTTCAAAAGTGTGAACGGATAATTATGCTACTATTTTATGCAAATGTATGTGAATTTATAATTGAAGCTAAAATAGGTTGTGCGACGAGCTCCGGAGGCCATAGTGCGTTAACAGTTCAGTGGAGATAGCTGATGCGATGCTCTCGGAGCACGGTGTATTTTTACCAAATATATTCTACCGCGTTACAAAATGTAGACGGGTTAAAAGTATGTTTGGCATGTACAAGAAAATTAAGGTTACGAGTTTTTACGTTTTTATATATATATATATGTATGACAAATGAGAATAATATTGTATAGATGAAGGATCTCCTTTAGAAGTAATTGTTGAAATGGTGTTACGTAATGGGTAGGAAAGTCGATTAGCTTCATTTCTTTAGTTTTATATCATTAAAAATTGTTATTCCAGTTAGTGTTTGTATAAGTACTATTTCATTTGATACGGTATATTTCAAGAGACGCCGTTACTTGAAACATTTATTATAAAAAGTTTTGTAAATGAGGTAAGGTTAGAGGAGCAAACTATAAATACAATTGTTCCGTGTTAGAAATTAGTTTCTGAAACCAGGTTATCTTAAAGTTAACTTTGGTAATTCAACTAAGATCTCTTGAAGAATAGAAATTTGTAGAATAAAATATTTTTTTTATATCATTTACTTCTTGAAATTTTAGAGAAAATTAGCTTCGTACTTCAAATTGGCATCATAAAATAAATATTACATGTGATTACATTTTTGTTATTTATTCTGAGAGATGATGAGTTCAAAATATATGTGGAATATTCGATGAGTTTATTGATAATAAATAATATCATTGCATGTCTTGAATAGAATCATTCAATATTGCATTTTGAAACCATTCATTATTTGTTCAATTATTTCCAAATCCCTTCTTTATTTTCAATAATTAAAACTTCGAATTATTTGAATTTTTCGAATAAGGGTACTATATTCTATAGATACATTGAAAAGCTTGCGTAGTTGGCTTGGTTTTAAATTTCTCGGAACTTATAAGTATGGTTTCATGAAGGGGGAATGTCCACCGTCATTAATTAATGTGAAGAAAATCTGAATTTCTGATGACATGTAATAATGAAACTGCACTCACCTCATCTTCGTGACTACTATAGGTGTAAATTCCAGGCGTTGAAATCCGAGCTCCGTTGCATTAACATCATCTAGAGTTTTGTAGCGAATTGTGCTGCAAGTCGGTATCGCTATATCTGCGCAACAGATTAAAGAAATAATTTAAGCTTTATATTCAATTTCTTACAAAATTAAGGATGTATCATTAATAAAATAATTTCTTATATAAAATAATGTATGGACAGGAATTAGACATTACTGAGGTATCCATTAAATTATCCATTAACATCGGCGTTCTATTATCGCATCTACTCGTTTTGTACATTTATAGCTCTGGAAATTTCGAACCGCTATGTCCGAATATGAGAGATATTACGAATATTATATGGTATTACACTCCAAGTGAGCAAACTTCCCGCTGATTACATCGATAACACAGTACTCATATATATACATAAGTAGCTATTCACAACTTCAACATGGATTATTTATTTTGGCATATCTATCAGCGTATTCAATATCAAACAAATATCTCTCTCTCTATGCGCGTTTGCGGGATACGGGGAGGGATTATAAAAGCGAGATGCGCGCGCGAAATATTTAGTTTCAACAAAAAAAAAAGTTCTCGCGCACGAACAATCCTGGTGTGGGCACGTAAAAACGCTGCAGCATTCAAAAACGTTTAATCCACGGATATTGGTATTTTTATGAACCGGATTGCTATATGGCGAAGAGACCGAGTATAAACAAAGTCACGCGATATAGTGCTACTACAAAGGGAACCCGCACATATTCTGGGGAACCGGCTGTAAATTTCATCAAATTATTTTATTTCTCGTGCATATACAAATGAATATAACTTTTAATTTTGTTTTTTTTGCATGAGTGGCTACTAGCAATGTTTTTGTTCAAAAGATGCGGATGGCAAAAATGAGGCTAAATTTTACATCTAAAAGTAATATTAGTTTGTTACATTGTACTCCAGGGTAAAATACGCGTAACCTGAATTTAAACTGTCTATATAACTTTTAAATGAAAAAGGCTATAGCGACACGTACGAAAATGGAAATTAAAGTTTATTTCCTCTACTTTAATATATGTTTTTATATAATACTCGTTAGCAATATTGATTACGGAGTTATAGAGCTTTGAAGTACAGCATGATTTTTCGTACATTCGACAAGCTTAGAACCTTTACATAACTTCTTATAAAATTTTGTTTTCGCGAAAAACCAAAAGTAGGTCCTAATTATGCTTCTTAATTCTAATTTTATAAGTCTATTAAACGATATATTGAACTTCATTTCTATGTTTGATAAAAACTATTGTTTAAATATTTGGCAAAATGAGTTAATTGCCCAGATCGGGGCGTATCTTTTCCACGTAATGGCGCTGCTTACATTACAGTTGTATTAACATATATTTTTTTTTGTTTCGCTGCAACGCACACGATATTGGCAGGCACGCGAATTAATGAGCGAAAATACAACGTCAGGAAAGCCTACTCGCATAAATACGTTTATATACATTGCGTATAGGCAACTATGGTGTATATATATACATGCACCGTCAGTTGCTGGTGAGAGCAAGGCTTGTGCGTGACGCTCGGCAAAATGTGCAGTGCATCAGAGGTGCTGCGCGCTGATGATCGTGTGCCGCGAAAGAGCGACGCGCGAAAGGGGGAGAGATGCTACGCTGATGGACCGAAGCCACCGCGCGGCACGGATACACAACTGCAGGCGCAGGCAAAGTCGTGGGAGGTGAGGGGGGGGGGGCAAAAGCGCGGCGTTAACGCGGCGTCCGCGAAAAATCAATAGGGCTACACGCATGCACATATATCCATAAATAAACGAGGAAATGTTGCGTGTATCGCTCTCGGTACTCGGGGTGGAGGGGGGGG
>UELV01082467.1:38657-56017 GCA_900490015.1 Megastigmus stigmatizans | reverse complement strand
GAATTATTGTCATTGCATTTTCCTTATGAAAAAAATTCATAAAGTTGAAAATTTCCAATTTTTTTAACTTTTTTTCGTGAAAAACACGCCATATTTTTTTGCAGGAGTATTTTAACAAAAAATCTGTATCACCATTCGAAAGAACAGCTCAAAATACGTCGGATATGATCTTTTTCAAATTTTTTCAAACCTTTTTTTAGGTGAAAAAAGCCTTGAAAAAGATGTTGAAAATTCGGGGTCTTGGTCGTTAATGGGTTAATCAATGTTATCTAATAACTTCTTATATCTGTTATTAAACATAATATATTTTTTTATGTAACCAGTGCTTCGGTGGGTGTAAATGGCACATCGTACTCTGGGTAGTAGTGAACTAGCCAAGTATAATTTTGGTCTGACAGTGCAACCATCCATTATCCTTTCTATTACTTTTTCATCTACATCTTTCTGATAATCGCGCGTGTACTCCATTTTTCCGGCAAATTAAAAAGAATACAAGGCCTTCCAGCAACATCGTTTTGCGCTGCTTGTTTTCTTATTTTATGTTCGTTCCAGAGCTCCTTCGTTGCATTCAATTCGTATCGAAATAGTGGCCCAAAATAATACTGGAACATTGGAAGTATAATCTTCTACCATCGTTATAGATTTCCTACTGTATTTAAAAAATTGTTACAAGATTAGTACGCTACGAAAAAAAGATAGTTCGAAAAATATTATTAAGTAATTCACTTACGTTACAAAGGCACTTGCTATGTTTCATTTTAATAGCGATCGCTCAGATTTATTTATTTATTTATTTTTTTTTTTTTTTTTTTTTTGATGAAAGAAAACGAGTGGACCATAGTTTAACCCACTACTTATTTGTGTATAACTTTAAAAGAAGAGCAAGAATAAATGCAATATCTATAAACCTGTCAAGCTCGCGAAAATTTGTGCGCTGCTGCCGAAGCTAGCTCACTCGCGACACAGTGTGAGGGGACCTGTAGGGGCTTATGTAGAAAAGTGTATAGGTTCTTTGGCGCACGCCGTGTGCGTATAGTCGTGTACAAGCACGCGGACGCGTACAGAGGGACACAGAGTGGAATAAGAGAGCGAGAGAGAGAGAGGGGGGGAGAGAGTGACTAGCCTGCCAACCTATCTACCCACATACCTACCAACCTACCTGCTTATATTCGCTAGCCTATCCTACATAGCAGTCCAAGGAGCCAGACGAATGCGTTTAAATTGATTTTTACGGCGCGGCAGCCTCGCTGCTGAGAGACAAAGATAGAGAGAGAGAGACAGAGAGGGAGAGAGCACGAGAGAGCTGTATGGCTACGGCGACTCCCCCTCTCCCTCTCTCACGAGCGCGGCCACCGTGCGCGCGTTGCCTAGGCGACCGCTCGCCGCTCCAGTGACGTCAGAGACCGCTTCTCTCCAACAACGCTCGCTTTCTCACCCCGCGCGCGCTCTTCACGCGTGCAGTTCTCTCTCTCTCTCTCTCTCTCTCTCTCTCTCTCTCTCTCTATCCCGCATATAGGAATATACCCATCCCTCCCCTTTTGCTCTCTGTTATTTCTTTTCTGGGGAAGCATTTTATATATAGAGGTACACGCGCAGGGAAACAATTTTGAGCGCGCAGCTGCATTAAGTATGAGATGTTAGTTGTGCGTCTAGTAACGACTAGTGCCCCGCATGTTTTATATATTAGGACTAGGAGTTGTAACTGTATAAGCTGTAACTCAAACACGTGAAACACGTATACAGCCTGGTAAGGAAGCTCGGCGACTTCACGGAAGAGACGCAGTAACCGTCCTACGCGGACTTAGTATTGCTTATAAGAATGCCAGGACGTTGATAGTAGAAATTCAGTCTATCCGAGAGCAGTTTGTATGAACCGGCAGTAAATCACCTGTACATATTAATCCCCTAAGGTTTGGAAATTGTGGAGCTGAGGAATCCGAAATATTTTCACAACAAGCTTCAAATTAGTATTCTTTTTTAGTTTTTGCTGAACTATTAGTAAGCTATTGAATTTATCGAAAAAAATCTTGTATAAAAGTTGTTTGGTATTAAATTTTACACAATTTTAGACTCTAAAAATCTAAAAATTTATCTATTGCATTGGTAAATTGTCGTTAAACAACTAATAAAAGTGTAAATCTATTATGTGTGCTAAAGTCAGAAAGATTCCTACCTTAACGGGTTTTGTATTTAACGATATATATAAATATAGAGATTAATTTATGGATAAAGAACTATCTATCATCATTTCGGCAATGATGTAAACGTTACGTGGTTCAAGTTTTATGAAATTTCATCCACACAATTCTCAGAAATTTTTGTCCTCGAAAATTGCTGTGAATTACGAACGAAATTTTCTACGACAAAAATCTCCGCGAATTGCGGCATGGAATTTCCACGAATTTCCATGAAACTTGAACCGTGTAATGTGTACATCATTCCCGAAGTGCTAACAGAGAGCTTTTTACATAATGCACAGAGATTTTTTATATCGAATGTTATGGAGTCGAAAATCTGTCTGAATTATCTACGGAATATTTATGAAACTAAAGTCACGTAATATTTACATAATTACCGAGATGATGACAGAGAGTTTTGTCAAAAAATTAGTCTTTATCTTTCTATATTTCGTTAAATGCAAAAATCTGTAAAGTATGAATTTTTCCGACTATGGCATATTTTCTTAAAATCAAAATTAATGTGAGTTGTGTCTTTCGGTATACTAAAATATATCCCGGAGGACATCAATGTGAAATGACACCCTATTACTAAATTATTCGAGCTAAAAGTTTATAGGTCACTGTAGCTTTCTCGTTCGGAATCCCAAAATTTTAGTAGGTTTGAATGGATAGCTATCTACAAGTACTATAAATTTACAGCATGAAAGTATCGTTGATGCAAAAATCTTTGCACCCTCCCTCATGGTTAGTCTTTAATTTTTTAAATGCATGCCAACTCCATACAATAAATTGTACCTGGAAAATCATGAAGTATATAATGTTGTGATAGGAAATAAAGGAAGGTCCAATAGAACCTGAGATAACGATGTCTTACGAAAACTTCGATTACGGACAAGCTAAAAAATATTATTCAATTTTTGATCCACTAATATTTATTTAAACATTAAAAGAACCCCCAATAAATGATAGCTATATGACGAACACAAAGGAGAATGATCACAAGGCAACGTACGAAACCTATTTTATTGCAGGAAGCGTCGAAAAACATTTAATTAAAAAAAATTTTTGGCCCCCTTACTTGAAGGGAAAAATGCGTCTTGACATACTCGTCTATTTCTACTTACCGAGAGAAGTATATTGTTACGATATATCTTAACTGTCATGCTACACATTTTTAATTGAGGCAAGATATACACATACTTAAAGTAAACATTAACGTAGTTGATACAAGTATTGGCAAAATACCTAATCTGACGTAAATTATTTGGGACAAGTAAAATATTCCATCTAATCTTTTAACAGTAGGTACTACAATTTGTTTCTGCCAATTAAATGTTGATTAAATTACTCTAAAAAGTTTAGTATTATTGAAACTATACTAATACGAAGTTTATAAAAACTCTTCAATAAAATTCATGATATCGCATTAGAAAGCTTACATTTACACATACAAAACAATAAAGAAAGAGTTCGTAACTTGAATTCGCGGTAACATAAAAACAATATCACGAAGTAATATTTCTGTACTACTAAAATAACTAGTCTGTTTATACTCCTTTACTCCATTACGAATTTTTATTAATTACCAGCAAATACCTTCTCAGAAAATTCCCCCATATTTCAAAGATATTGGCAATTTAATATAAAAGGATATAGAAAAATAGATTCGCTTTGATCAAATTGACTGGAAAAAACAAATTAGCCGCGGCTCATGCTTGTGAGCGCTATTTTATAACGTCGCTTTAATGATCCACCTTAACGCTAAGGAACGTTATAGCTTCTCAAAACAGAAGATGAAAGCTCGCTCTAGCATTTAGGGCAATATAATAGTCAATACAGCCGCACGTACAAAACGTTTTCCATGCAAGTATATGGAAAACGTCGGGAGCGTAAATGAACAGTCGATCCGACGATACCTCATAAAATGACAGCTCACTGTCGTCTCGAGGTGCTTGAGTAGTTTTATACCAGCAAAAAAATTACGGGTATTTGAAGTTGGTGGGAGAAGCTGGTTTATTATCGAGTTCGCAGCTCTCCGAGAGAGATCAAGCAACGGAGTGTATTTACGCACGAGCTTGCGTATAAAAATGAATTCGCCACTTTTATTTAGGTCAGTGGTATATACTGCGGTAATGAAACGGTTTAAAGGAGGCTCCTGATAATTTGTAGGTTACAGGCTAAATGCTGAGATCCTAATAAAAGTTAGATATTATGATTCTTTAGAGTATCAGAAGTTACCCTATATTTTATCAATATTTTTTGTCGACTGTTTTGATTACGTTTTGTGTACTGCTTTGTATTAGAGCTTTTATGGGAAGCTTTATTTTTATAATGTATAATGCAATGGAGTTGAATTAGACAAAAGGAAAGGAGGATGTATACGGATATAGCTAATTGTGCCTTAGTTAACTATATGATTCAATCGATTACAAAATAAGAAACATTTTCCAAAAAGAATTAGTAGTCTAGACCAAAGGGCAACAGACTATCTATAGTATATCTATAGACATATAAGATTAGTAGTATAGTTCCGAGTACAGTCATACATCAATATCTATTGACACTCTACCATGTTAATTTTCAAACTTTAGCAAGGTATATCTCAGTTTCCCTTTCGTCTAGACTGCTAATTCTTTTTGGAAAATGCTTCTTCTTTTGTAATCTACACAATCATATAGTTAACTAAGGTTCCCCGTATGGGGCACAATTACCTATATCCGTGGGCATGCTCCTTTGGTATTATCAAAAATGCAGATTAGAAAAGGGTACGCATAAAAAAGATGTCTGTTTTAAGGAAAAATCCGGGCTTATATCGTTGAATGAATCATATTTTAGTTTCTTGCTGTTAGTTGAATTGAGAGCTTTTTTGATTCGTTGTTACCCAGTTCAGAAAATGGAATTTGAAAATAAATGAATGTTTAGCCTTGGTGTGACATTCAAAGATTATGCTTACAATTTGTGGAAACTTATAGCAATTTCAACAGTACAGGGAACTTATGATATATGCGATTATTTTAGTATTTGCGAAACTTTATTATTCAAAGAAACTGTAAAAACTGGGAACTTAATTATATAAAGAACATTTTTTGTAAGCTATAAACAACTTTACGTTATACAAAGAGATAGAGAGAAATGTTTTTCAGTATTTTCATGAGGTCAAAGCAAACTGCTATAAGATGAGAAAAATGTAAAATTTTTCTCATCTTATAGCAGCTCGAGGGGATAGAATCTTGTAAACACAAACAATTTTGTCAATCTTATTAGCATTCCTAGAGTATCTGATCTGTTTTACTAATTAATTTGTTTTATGCATCACTGTAATTTAATCAAGATACATATCGTTTTGTATTTTAAATTAAACGAATTACATATTGTTTGGTACTGAAAAATTGTAACCCTGTGAAAAGTAGTGAATAAATTTTATAAAAGTAATTGACCTTCTCTTCCTACACATATGCAGATATCAATATCGGATAATCAATAATTTATTGCATACAAATATAAAAAAATGTAATATATAATTTTACGCTTTACTATGCTAATTATAATTATAGCTCAAAGCAGACGTCGGTTTGAAATGTGAAATTTCACTTTCCCATGATGTAGTATATTTTTCGTCTTATAACATTTTTTACAAATATGCAGTCTAAAGGAGTCAATTCTCATTCCCATACCGAATTGATGTTGCTGCTTTGTGAGTGGGCGCTACTCAACTTTATTGTCCAAGTTCAATTCGTGTCAAGACATAGAGCCGCAAGCTATAAAAACACTTTGTTCCCTTTGTTCCTGAACTGAGCCGCGTTTGCTTTTACTGTCCGTCGCCCCGACTTGACTCGGATTCTCAGTTTTATGCAGTTGCAGCTGATCACGTATCAGAAAAATTTACATGTTCTCTGCACTTCCGGTTTTTCCTTAGATTTGGAAAAAAATCTCCACCGAACAAAATAACAAATTATACACTTTCTTTTACTCACACTTTTTATCTAATTAATTATTTATTCTAGTATAAGAAATTACTCTGCTCGTATCATAGATAAACAGAGAATTAGATTCTCCAGTCGAGGATGTAACAACACGGCAAACTTACCATTAACATGGATGGTAATCCCTGTACACGTGTGCAAGTAGATATGCGCCCAGTATAGTCAGACGGTTAAGTACACAGATATACGTAGCTCAAGTTAAGCAGGAAACAAATCGAGGAGAAATGAGTTTCTGCCTTATTAACATTTTAGAACAAAATATTGTAAAATTTTATTATTTTTTTTTTTTCAATTCATTCGCAATTCAATGAAAATCGAAATTAATTTAAAAATGACTTGATTAAGACGATAACGCAGTAGAACTTCATTATTTATTATTCAAGCTATCGCAATCACAATAATATTTATAGATAAATACATATCTTATTTTAATTCAATTCAATTCGCTGATAATAATTATTTCGATATTTGCTAGAGAGAACACAAATTATAGCTTATTATTCCAGTACTTCGATAAAGTTGCATCAAAATTTATTGACATATATGTATACTACTAGAATAATACATTAGAGATGCGAACCGATCGATGGATAGATATTAATATACCCTATACATTATTATTATACTATATTTTTACAATATTTGATCATTAACGCATGAACAAAGGACAAGCTCAACTAATTATAATTGCTATAGCTTATTAATAAATAAAAGGCCTCTCTCTCCTTGCATTTGGCACCCCACGAGTCATGTATATTATTTTGAAGTATTAGAAAAATATTTTCTTACAACTGAACTTTTCGTTGAAATACTAAAACTGCTTCTGTAAAACTTTTATATTGAAAATATATGTGTATTACTAGTTTCGGCTGTACTACGGCCGTACTTAAAGAGTATAAGAGATTGATGTAAGGCTGCCTTAAGCAGGACTGCCAAATTAGGCCCCTTGCATATGGACATGACAAGCGAGATATTAGTTATTGCCTTACTGCAAAGATTATGAATTGTTTTAGGTTATGCGAATGTGTGATTGCTTATTATATAAACAACAAGACGAGCCCCTTTCTGATATTTAAAACGAAGAAAAGCGATGCTATAATAAACACTATCAATATGATACAATATATACTCAAGTGGTATACACAGATTGAAACTATCCGTGCGGAGATTTGTGGAGCACCATGAGTTTGCAAAGACTTAACCGCGGGTAAGGTTTTCAGAAAAACTTGCTTCAAGAGTGCATTACGAGACAAACTGGAGAATGCATCCATATCCAATAATATACCAATGTTAGTTCGTTATACCGCCCAGCAAGCACACGCTCAAAAATAGATGCGCTGCCAGTGGATGAGACCCCCCCAGAAAACGTACAAAAGCTGTAGTAGTAGTAATACTGTAAGCTATTATATATAATATATCTTCTTCTATATAAGTGTTTGATGTTTTTTAATTATCCCCTTGAAGCAAGTGTTGTTTCTAGAAACTATTTTTTCGTAAAAGCTATAGTGTAAAGGAGTCTCTGGAGCTGCTGATTACGAATACGGTATCGGATTTTTCAAATTTACGTTGGCGCATCTAATATTGAAAAAGCTAACATTAATTCTGGTGAAAATGGATATATACAGCGGCTTTCGGGACACCGGTTCTAATGAAATTTCAAAATCATTAGTTTGCATTCGTAATCAGTGAACCCCAAATACGTTTTATATTAACCGAGATTCACCACCATGAAGGTTCAAATACCGTAATTGAAAGAGTTAATTCTTTTTATATTCTGATTAAGATAATTTTTTCTAAAATACTTAACTGTTTTACTTCGCTTCCATTCATCTTGAACCTTGAAATCTCCTTAGTATAATCTACACTTTGTCAAGTACATAATTTTCGTGAGATTCGGAAAAAGACTAACCTTTAACATCTGATGTGTTTGGTTACATTTTTGCAATTGTATAAATAGAAAATGCTTTATGAAAAATTAAGAATAAGTCTTAATTGAAAATGTTTGAGCCTGATTAAAGAGGTACACAATTTCAAAGTTTCCGAAACGTCGCAAATTAAGTTCTCTTAGGTAATCAATAAATTCTCCGTTATTATCCATACATGTATTAGTATTTAACTATATACTTTTTTATTTTGCACACCATTAATCTTGGTCAGGTTAATTTTCAAATTCATTGGGGTAATTGATTTACTCAACCAAATTACAGTATGGATTGAATAAATTAGTTCTATTTCAATTCAATTATACATATACATGTGCATATATATACATAAATGCACATATGTAAGCTGCATACAATTATATTATTACGAACTGTTTTTAAGGAATAACAAAATGTAAATTAAATTGTGTAATGAGAATGTTATCGAGACATATAATTCTATTACACCGACGTGTATAAAAAATATATTGTTTTAAAAAATATCTAATGAAAAAAAAGACTATATAGACGTTGATTAATCCATGCAAGAGCGCATCTGCCCTTGTTGGCTCAACCATTTTCGCATCCGTTGTGTTCCATCGCCGAGTCTCAAATCTCATATTATACCTATAATGAAAAAGAAGGCGAGAACAAAAAAAAAAGCGTCGCGCGTCCTTTCAGCGCACCACTGCAGCAGCATCAGCAGTACCGAGAGAGAGTGTTTATTAGTCGCTTTGAAATTCCTACAGCAGATTTCGCGGAGAGCTCGGCGGCGGCAGAGCATAGCCAAGCGACACTACAATGAGCAGAGAAGAAAGGAGGAAAAGCACGGCCGCGAGGCCAAATCGCGCGCAACCAGCTCGGCACACCTCGAGTGCAGCTTCTCTCCCTCTCTCTCTCTCTGTGCAGTGTTTTTTTCCTCTCTCTCTCTAACGCACACTTCTTTCCGCACACACCCGCCCTCCTCTACTCTTCTCGGCTGTGCATCGCATAAACTCACACCGGCGCTAATGAACGCGCGCCGCTGCCGCCGCTGCTGGTGCTGGTGTCGGGGCTTCGAGAAAACCGAGGTGGAAAAAAGTGCAAGTGCCTTGACTGCCTCTTTCTCTCTCTCTCTCTCTCTTCTAGTCTTCACTATCTCTCGCTCGCTCGCTCGCTCGCTTGCTCGTCTACACCTATAAAGGCGAATGAAAACTTGTGAGGCGGGGATGTATCGCTGTATAAGAAGTGTTTTGCTTGGAAATTAATAGTAATGCGACGGGGAATCGGGAAAATTGATGACTGCGGCGGTGTATGCCGTGGAAAAATCGGCCTAGAATCCGTCCGAGATTTCGCATCTGAAAAATATTATCGTAAAACGTGATTCTTATACGTTACCGACTTTTTTGTTTTTTATTTATTTCATACTACTAAGTATTTAGTACTTATTTTTTATTATTAACTTATATACAATGGCACAATTTACGTTTAAAAAGGAAGGCTCATCAAAATCGTACGCTTTTTTTACATTTAAAATGATAGAGGAGATCCGGCCAAGACACCTATACTGAGAAAAAAAATGTCTTGCATTAAATGAAAAATCATTTAATGTTAATGAATGTGGATTTGAATATGGCCAATTGAATATTCATTTACTGTTAATGAATATTTCACTTGTAAGGGTGACTTCTATCAAATGCGCCGCGTCTTAATAGTTAAGAACTTAATAGTTAAGAAACGTACGTTAATAGTTAAGAATTAGAGCTTCATGACAAACGTATTCGTATTTAATATAAGTGATATTCATTAATTGTACTGTTAATGAACCGTTCATTTAATGCAAGACATCTTTTTTCTCAGTGTACATAATATAGAATATAAAAAGATACCCAGCAAAAACAATATTAATGGAAAATTTTACATAACAACAATAACTAATATATATATATTTTTTGTTGACACAATATCGGCTGGGTAAGATGGAACACCTTTTTTCATTTTTCTACGAGTCACAAACAACGTTATAATAGCTCTTAAATGTCGTGCAACTTTCATGAGCCCCACTCTAACCTATATTATAATGGCACTCTGTATCCAATCCTCTAAAACGCGTTTACTTACGTTGATGAGAATCATGAGCATCGACGCTCAAAATCTATTTCGCCCGTTTTCAACCGCATCGGCGCATATAAGTACTCAAATCATACTAGAATATAGTCAACAATATTGATGCTCACTATTATTTTAGCACCATCTATGATAATATCCAAGAAAATTTCACGTTCCAGCTTGCCCGGGTTTTCCCTATAGTTATTTAAAATAATCTTGTCTCTCTTTACCTATAATCAAAAACAAACTCCAAAAGTTTTCTCTCTAAAGCGCACATGCGAATTACTCTCATTTAGAGTAAAGAACCGACTTTATTTTGAAGATTTATTCTGCACCGATGGAAAAATTAAGAAACTATTAATGAAAATAATATAAAGAGCAGCTCGCGAAATTCTCATAAAACTTCGGTATAAGTAAACGAAAATGTTAAGTCCCTATAAAAAGAAAAGTTTAAAAAAAACTTGATTGAAATTTATAGTGTCTTATTGCATTAGCCACTTCGAGTAAGGCAAATTAAGTCAGCAAAAGGGAGCATGTAAATAAAATAACTGAACTAAATATCTGTAATTATCACTGTTAATTTTCTCGTAACGTTCCGATGAATCACGGAAAATTTAGGTAATTAGTCCTGTGTATGTATATACAGTGTAGTAAGCATATATAAGACCTTGTTTATAGCATTGCTTGTATATATATATATAGAGCGAATGTTTATATAAGATCATAGCTAGAATAAGTTTACTCAAAGTGCAGTGATACAGGAAAACCAAATAAGGCAATCAAATACTCGATCACAACATAATTCGAAATGAGTATAAAATAAAGTAGATGATGATTGATTCTTTTCCGAACAACTTGCATGTATATTAAACGTAATATAGTTCAACTTTCATAGATTTCCTTTGTATTAGAAGTATACATCTCTTTCTGTTATACCATGTAAAGTATAAAAGGAAGTAGATAATGTGCTGACATCTATTTTAATACAACTTTGATTTTATTCCTCTGAAATTTCGTGCTAAAGTAAAAAAAAATTAAATGTTTGTTAAGCAATGTTAGGGGTGACCCTTGCGAACCAATAAACTGCAGCTAAACATATTTCAAATAATAATTGCCATATTAATAGGTTAGTAGGTATAAGAATATTGTAAAATTAGTTGATACATTCCCTAGTCGAAACTTTTTTATTCGTGGAATTGTTAGAAACTATTACTAACTTTTATGAACTCTTAAGAACTGTTTATAACTGTTTATAACTATTATAAAATATCGGAATAGAGACATTAATAACAATTATAATCAGTTATCAACAGTTTTTAACAGTTGCTGGCAGTTACAAACAGTTTCTAACAGTTAATAACTTCGAAGACACTTTTACAACCAAAATGTTATTAGAGGCGAAATTTATAAATGTAAGTAACTGTAAGTAACTATTAATAATTGTCCATAAGTGTTACAAACTGTTTATAACTGTTTATAATAGTTTTAATCTGTTAAATTCTAAAAACTTTTGGCTATTTAAATTTGTTTCAAAATTTATAAATGTTAATAACTGTTAGAAACTATTACTAAGTGCATATAACTGTTAAAAACTGTTTATAACGATTTATAATTGTTATTAATGTCTCTATTCCGACATTTTATAATAGTTATAAATAGTTATAAATAGTTTTTAACAATTATTCACGAAACAAATTTCCACTAGGGTTGTTATAAATAATTTAGAATAAATTATAATAACAAAGTCAAGATATTTAATAAAATATATACAAGAACATTATATATTCTCAACTGTACGAATATTGCACAACAACTAAATTAACTACTTTTTATTGGAATCAATATCATTATCAATATTATTTAATTTATCAAAAAAATTTGAATCAAATTAATAATGTTTTTATGTATGTATTTTCAAATACAACGGTATCTCGGATACGGTTGAGATAATTCGAAACAACAAGTAAAATCTTAGTTTCTTGATTCGCAAAAACCAACTAATAAAAAATATAATTTCTTGCTTCGAAGGCATCCATCCTCTATCGTTTAATTATATCATCCACAAACGTTTTTTATAATAAATTAAATGTTTCTTGCATGAATCTTTTTTGTTACAACAACGTTGGGTTTCTCCCTTATATATTTGGTTGTGAGTTGAAAGCTTTAATAATATAGTTCTTACTATGTTTCAAGCAGAAAACGCATTAATAATTTAAGCAAAGCGATATAAAAAATTTAAAAAGAAGAAATTCGCTTACGTAATAAAGATACAGACGGATGTGGTAAGATGATACCTCCACGTATATTGATTTATCTAGACCGTATTTTTTTTATATACTAAAAGTTCCAACTCATCTACTTTATGACGTTGTTACTAGCGTTGGAAAGCTTTTTATCTTAAAAATGTTTCAATTACTAAATTTCTGCTCAAATTAATATTTACAATTGTATATCTTTTAAGCTGCGGATATTAAAGTACGCAACAATGAAAAAGAAGATGTAAAAGTCAACTTACAAAGGTTACTATTTTAACAAACTGAATTTAACGCTTAAATGACACTGGGGGTCCGAAAGACCCCAGAGTGTTTTTGACCGAAAATTTTTCAAAGTTACGCGCCACTGTTTGCTTTGTGGTGCCATAAATAACCAGCATGCTTCTTTCATTTATTTCATCCTTCTTTCATCAGTTTTTTTTTTTTCAAATAAATAGCTTTTTTGAAAAATTGGTATTTAAAACTAATTTTATCCTAAAGGTTATAGTTTCACGAGTTAGCCATTAAAATTTCATCGGCAAATATTCAAATTTCAAAAAGTTATGAATTTTTTAGTAAAAGGGATAGATTTTCAGTGTTCAAACAAATTTCGATTTTTTTCAATATCTAAACAATAATTTTAGATCTTATGAACTAAAACACCCTTTAGTAGAGACCTTAAGGTACTTGTAAAAAAAAATTGCAAATGAAAATATTAATAAATAAAAAAATTATAAACATTTTTGCCCACTGGGGTCTGAAATACCCCATGTGTCATTTATGTTATTATTTTGACGTGTGTCAGTTAAGGGTTAAAAATGTACCATAATATATGTATATAGTATATTAGTCCGAAGATCACAGATGAAATAAAAGTCAAATAAGAAGAAAAGGGAGTGTGTATTGGTAAACGACCGCAGGAATCCAGGGCCGAAGCTCAAAGAAGAGAGCCAAATTCCTTGAAGGATTAAAATTTCAACGTCTCTCCTCGCGGCCCAGAATCCAGCGATAAATATTCCGCTCATATTCGCCGTAAGCTAGCGTTTAATTCATAGTTAACGCGAAAAGCCGTGAGAGCGGACACGGAATGAGCCACCGAATGGCGACACGTTTTCGTGCTCTCGGCTTCTTCTTCTGTTCTCTTTTCACCCTCGCGAGTAGTAAAGCGGAGAAAAGTTTCTCGTGAACGCCGCTGCCACCGCTGCCACGAAAATCATACCGTTGCAGTTCGTACGTGTTACGGCCGTAACGAATTCTCGCCTTAGTCAGCTTCCTCTCTTTTTTTCTTTTGTCGAGGTATAGCAGCAGCCTTGCGGCACCGAGCGTCGACTCCGAGTGTCGCTCGCGTAATATTCCCTTTTTTTTTTAACGCTATGTATTAGAGCGGCTGCAGGAAGGAAGGAAGATTGGATAGAGCGACATCTGTTTAGAATGTCCTCTTATTGCTTTTTTACAACGAATAATAAAAAATGCAGAATATATATGGAATGAATATTGCTCTACGGATGTTGGAAAAGCTCTGCGTATACTCGACTGCGGTACAGATCGAAATTAAAAATTATCAATCATTCAAATAAATGGTCCGTCGTATTGTATGACTTCTTCTAAATATTTTTTTTTTTTAAGTCGACTGCAACAGTCAGTTATGAATATTCCCATGATATCTTACATAAACTTACGACTGTTCTTATCCAAGACATGATAAAAAATGCTTATACAAAAATAATATGATTTCCTATGAAACAAACATAATTGTTTTCTTCTAATAACAATTGATGTTTCAAATTTAAAGCAAACATTCATGGCAGAATATCTTTGTCGGTTTTTTCATACCAAATTCCTTTTTTATAATATGCAAAACAGAAAAACAAGCTTTAGTAAATTAAAATTTAAAAAAATAATAGGCAGGATATTCTTGTAATAAAAAAAAAGACTGTTAAAATAACCCACAGCTGCAATAAAAGTCAACTGAAAGGAGCATTCATCTTTACAACGTACGTCGCGCACACCTGCAGCGACACACAAAAGCGAATATCTCTCTCTCTCTCTATCTCTCTCTCACACACACACATATACTTGTATCTCTCAATCTGCTCGAGTAGTCGGAGGACAACTATAGAACAACTCGTCGAGACTCTCATAAGTCTCTCATAGCTCGTTTGTATCGAGTAGTTCAAGTCGAGATATTCCACGACGGCGTACACCTCCACGCACACCCACACACACGCACACACCTGTACAGTTGCCGTACCTACCACGCAGACGTCCGATAAGGAGGTAAAAGTAGCAAAAGCCTGGAAAGCGCGAAAGTGGGAGGGAGAGGCGCAACACACAGACACGCACGCACACACAAGAGGGTGAAAGAGAGGGGTAGAGAGAGAGAGAGAGAGAGAGAGGAGATAATTCACCGGCTGACTTGGAAGGGACGGTTACTACTGAATCGATTCAGTGCGCAGATAGCGTGGCGAGCAACAGCAGGAGAGAGACGGAGAGAGAAAGATAGCAAGGCCTTCGCTGCGTCTATATAAACGGCGCGCACGCGGCTAAATTGAGTCGCTATTCCTTGCGCCGCCTACTGCTTTATTAGAAATCTAATAATAGCCTAGCTATACTACTACTACTACTACCTATACCTTTGTTTCTATCCTCCCCCCCCCCCTTTTCCTTCCTTTCTTCCTTTTTTATCGTTCTCTGTCTTTGCGTATATTACGCAGAGCAGAGAGTTTCGATGCAGCTATGCGCATAATCGCGCGCCACCTTCTTTTTCCACGAAGCTTTGGAAATAGCCGCTTGAGGACGAGCACAAGAGTCCTCTGGTTTATTCAGCGCGTATATGCAAAGATATATACAAGTGGGCAGGCCTTTGGGGTGTAGGGAAAACTTAGCGCTCCGATTGGTTTATTGATGGAGGCCGAGAAATCGGGACGACGATGATCATTTTTGTCGATTTTTGTTGCTGATGATTACTAAATAATTCGGAGTCCATGTTTTGTAATACTTTTAAATACGTGAAACAAAGTATAAAAAGGAAGAGTCTACCTTTTTTGGTCATTATTTGGGATGCGAAACTAAGACGATCCTCGAATACTTTAAAAAATCAGGCGAATAACCCTAAATCCCAACGCCGATACAAAAAAAGGTTCTTTCTTTTACTTTTCTCCGTCACCATACAATTTTAATACTATTTGCATTTATTCAAAATTCGTTAATTTTTATGAATTTTATTCGTTCACAACGACAAAACTTTGTTGGACCAGATTGTCTAAGATATAGAATATAAATATTTTTCCTCTTTCTTTATCTTTCACGTTTCAATTTTTTCTCGTTCATTTACGCAGAGTAAACTCACAAATTATGTAGGATATATTTATTCAAGTTGTAAATTTAAGTAGAAAAGTATGTTTCACGGGAATCATCGATTTGCGGTGTATACTTTTACGCCTCGAATGCACTTTCGTATACCCTTCGATTATCATAAAAAAAGAGTTTGCCTCGAGGTTTGCTTTCCCGAAGCAAAGTGTAAAAGGGAAAAATACGTTATCTGACGGATAATAAGTCTTAATATTATTATACAGCTAAACATCAACTTCAAATATATACCGTATCATTTCTGCACCAACAAATTCATATCAAAATAGTGCAGTGTTGTTATTGCGAGCCCCTGTGGAAACGTATTGCATCCGATGACCACAGGTAGATCGTTGAACGAGAGAAACTGTAATAACTTTCTAATTACTACCCATGAAAACAAAGAATATAGCCATTACTTAATGGTAAAGCGATAAAAAAATTGGGGGGCTTTACAGCTGATCGTTTCGGAAAAATGTCCAGAGGCATAAAGCATCCCCGTTGGAGCCAGTGGGAAATAAAAAATAACTTGGAACCAAGAGTCCCTGTTACCTACGCATCAACCCCCGTTTGCTTTCTTGTCTCTTCCGACAGTTACACTAGAACTATGAAAAACATTCCACCTTTTACATTTTGCGTGAAAACATTCGACTGATCCTTTTTTTTCTATTTTCAAAATTTTTGATTACTCTATATAAATTGTAGATTTTCGACGTGGTAATAATTTTATACAATGATTTAAATGAATCGAATCTCCCTTGTAAAGTATTATTCATTATCATTAAATATATAATAGGATATTCCATTATAATATAAAGGTTTTTACTGTGAACTTTTTTTCTTCTTTTCTTGCTCTAATAATTTCACTGTAGAAACACGAAAGCTTATTTTATTCATTCTAAAAAAAAAAATAATGTGTTGCGATTTTCGATAGAAAATTAAAATTTTTAAATGCTTTATTGGAAGGAAATTGATATTGTTAATTTTTTACATTAAAAATTTCGATCCATGACCCACATATCTCTGACTTGAGTGATCTAGACAAACTGCTTTTCATATACATTGTTATACCAAAGTTTTACTAAAGTTCAATTTTCAATTGGATAACAAAAAAGGGCCAATGCATTTATTATTAACTGTCACAAAAGCGTTAAAGTGTGCAGATAGCGTATAGGTGAGGCTCGTTGCGAGCTGCTCGCGCATATCTGTTCTTTCGCGGCATCTGACATGGTCGATCATCGCGTTGCTCGATCCCGCCTGCCTTTAACGCTGTTATCGTCCTTTTATTATATTAATCCTTTTAGTCAGCGTGACCATTGTAATAAACATTAGTTGCGCGACCGACGATATGTATTTTCAACGTTATTCCCCATCCGGGATATAATTAATCTTTGCAGTTTTATCTCGATGACGCAAAATATTATTTAAAAATACATAGTTCACGGTGGTCACTTAAGGAGGTTCTCCTTATACGTAGGAAGTCAAGTACAGAATTTACTAGATTTGACCAGTGCAGTCGGTATATACAGGTATATATTCTGCATGTATAACCTATAGGCAAATGAGATTTATATATGAAATATCAAC